>SMDT01001119.1:0-112026 GCA_005392925.1 Aquilaria sinensis | reverse complement strand
ACTGTCCAGCCATCCTGTTCTGGAGTCCATTGTGTCTCAGGCACTCCTGTAACTTAGGGTGGGTATTTAGCTGAGTTAAGACCATTATGTAGTTCATGTATGCATGTACATGTAGTGTATGTAAAATGAGACAAGTATGTGAACATTTGGGCAATGTTTTGGCAATGTAAGTGGTGTGGTGCAAAGCTGCCTAAGGGTGAATGATGGGCTGCTTACTTGTAAATTCTGGTTTGGCCATATAAAGTTGTTAAAAGAAAGGGAATGTAATTCCTATGTGTAATGGACATATATAGGATAGCCTTGGAGGGCTTTCCCCTTGTGAATGAAGTGTTTGCATGGTTTGGAAAAACTGTATGGGCAAAATGGTCCAAAAGTTGCCAGAATTTTGACTCTGGACCTAAAGTTTAATATCTCCCTGTGTAGAATGAATCTTGGTATGAAATTTTGACCACACCTAGAGGACATATAGAGGATTAACTGAGCTTTGGAATTTTGGAATTAGAGCCCTGTAGCCAAAGACATGATGTTGCAAAATTGGCTGAGTTACTGTTCATTTGGTCAGAATTTTGTAGCCAACTTAAAAAATCCATAACTTGGTCCATAGGTGGGCTATTAATGTAAAAAAAAAATTCCTTGGTTTTCTCTAAGCCTCTAATTGCTAATGGAGCAAAAAAAAAATGGGTTTATGCGGCTAGAATGATACAGTTTATTAGTGGAAGTTACAGGTGCAGTGGCTGGGCACTAGAATTTGATAAGATTGCCTATTGTGTGGTAGCCAAGATTAAGACTTGTGCTAGTGTTTTCCTTTTTTGCTGCCATGGTGTGCATGAAATGTGAATATGTGTGGGATGGTTGGACCAATGTGCATGTGTTTACATAGTGCTCAAGAGGGCCAAATGGGTATGCACACTAAGGGTAGAGTTCTGATGGCCTACAGAATATTACCAATCCTAGGAGTTTAAATGCACAATTTTGGCACAATAATTGGACTACCACGGAGTGGGTAACACTTGTTTCCCTTTCTTTTTCATCTTGCTTGATCAGTTTCAATAACTCAGGAGATATTTGAAGATCTTTGTCATCAAAGTCAACAGTGTTCACAGGATTATCAAAGTTTACTCTTTCATTGCCATCAAAGAGAGTTTCGGGTTTGCAATAGAAAGAAAGAAAAGATAAAGAAGAGAAAATGTCAAGAAGGAGATGACTGCAAATTGTTTTTTTATTGATAGTGTGCATAAATCACAACTTTATTGAAACGAATAGCAATAACTAAAAAGTCCACTTAAGCAAAGACTACACCCTATTGATTGGACCTATCTCTAAGAGGTTTTTACTATTAAATTACTTTGAACAGTTCTCGATTACAACAGGCAGTTCTATTGCCTCCCAATTGTTCAGCACATTCCACAGGCTACAGGGTTGAATGAGCTCCTCACCCTTATGTGAGTCTCTGGTTATTGTCTGAATCGAAAGATCTTTAAAATACTTGTAGATGCTGACGATTAGTGCACTTTCATCATCACATCTTGGAACCAAGCCACCACTCACAAAAGTTTCAGTTATGTCGGGGATATCCATATCTTCTCCATCTGGAGCATGCCCTTTCAGCCGTGCAATCCTCTTTTCTTTCCTTTTGGTTATCATCTTCATCTTGTCTTGTCTTATCGGTGTGAAACCTAGGCCATACCTTCCTTCATTCGGAAGGATATCTAGGGGTTTTGAAGTCCCTTGTAAGGCTTATCCCAAGCCTAGTCCTGGCAAACATTGTTACCACCTCACAAAAATGAGAGAATTACAAGTGTAACATAATAGCTAAAAACCATTATATTGTGTAATTCGCTTCTTAGTGATTGAAGTATGAGGGGTAAAAGGTATAATGAACACTTCCTTAAAAGTGTTCCAAGTTAGTAACTTGGCCCCCATAAAAAGCCTTAAGGATTGCTTGTTTGTCAAACAACCTATAGACTTTTTTGTAAGGTTTTGAAAATTTGGGTATTCAATTGAAAAACTTTCACAAAAGAGATTTTGGGAGTTATGAAAAAGGATATGAATGGTATGAAAGGGCTATTGGAGGACCAAATTTCTATGGAAGAAAAGTAAGAACAAATAAAACACAAAAAGGCATAAAAGACCTAAGTGTTCTAATGTAAGCCTTAAGATGTGTATGTCTTTGATTTAAGTCAAATGGAGCAATTTGGACTTTTCCCACCTAGGGAGGGGCGGCTATGGCTTGTAAATGGGTCAAAAATGTTAGGCACTTGTGTACCAATAAGTTTAAGACAAAGAAACCATGCTTATGGGCAAGGAAAATGACATAAAGCAAGGTTAAGCTTGTTTAAGTGTGTTTTGTGCCATTAAGCTCATTTAAGGCCATTTAGCGGCCAATTCACTTATCTTTCTCCTATTTTTGGCCTCCTCCAACCCAACAACACAACTACACTTATTCCATAACCACCACACCTTGAAACTTGTAATTGATTGAAATTGAAGGCAAAAGGAAAGCAACTGGAAGCAAACTAGAGTTATTGCTTGCATACTTCAAGGATCAAGCTTGATTTTCAGCCTACTCACTTTGGTAAGCGTTCTCTTGCTCTCATGAGTTGTTTTCTATATTTTCAAGCAACCATGGAGCTAGGGCTAAGCTTGGAAGAGAGCCATGAGCTTGATGAACCAAGCTTAGTGAGAAGAGTGCACTTATTGAAGGTTTTGTGAACTAGTGTGAAGTGTGCAGTGATTTCAGCGAATGGAAAGGTTTCTAGAGCCCAAAGTTAGTACTAACTAGTGTTAAAATCCTCCTAAGACCAAGCATTAGCTTGAGGAGGGCTACCATAGTGATTTCCTTATGTTTATTATGTGTTTTATGGACTAACCTATGGTATATGTTGCTGCTGCATTTCATGTGTTTGTTGGTTGTGAATGGCTGCTGCATTTGATTGCTATATCTTGTATATATGCATTGTGGTTTTTGTGTTATAGTGTCTTTCGATGCATTTTTTAATGATGGTTACATTAACAATTGAATCCAAGTGCTACCCTTACTAAGTTTTACAATGAAACTTACTCCCCTCAATTTTGTCATTTCAGGTCGAGCAGAAAGATCACATTCAAACTGACCTTTTTCATTTGATTTTTGATCTAAAATTTTAGGTGCATGAACTTCTATGTGTCTAGTTGTGATCTGGAAAGTTTGGTTATTTTAGAAGCACATTTGGCATTTTTAGTGATGGTACTTATTGTGTTGTGTAGTAGTTGTCTAGCATCCTATTCTAGAGTCCATTATGTCTTGGGCACTCCTGTAACTTATGGTACATATTTAGCTGAGTTAAAACCATTTTTTAGTTTCATGTATTCATGTAAATGTAGTGTATGTAAAATGAGACAAGTATGTGAACATTTGAGTGGCATTTTTGCTATGTATGTGATGTGGTGCAAAGCTGCCTAAGTGTGAATGATAGGCTACTTACTTGTAAATTCTATTTTGGCCACATAAAGTTGTTAGATGCAAGAGCATGTAATTCCTATGTGTATTAGACATGTATGGGATAGCCTTGGAGGGCTTACCCCTTGTGAATGAAGTGTTTGCACACTTATGAAATTTTGTATGAGCAATATGGTCATAAAGTGACTAGATTTTTTACTCTACACCTAAAGTTTAATATCTGCCTGTGTAAAAAGAATATTGGTATAAAATTTTGACCACACCTAGAGCACATCTAGAGGTTGAACTGGGATTTATAATTTCTAAATTTGGAGTCCTATAGCCAATGATTTGACATTGCAAAGTTGGCTAAGTTACTGTTCATTTGGTCAGAATTTTGTAACTAATTTAAAAAATCCATAGCTTTGCCCATAGGTGCGCTATTGATGTAAAAGAAAATTTATTGGTTTGCTCTAAGTCTCTACTTGATAATGGAGTAAAGAAAATAGGGGTACATGGCTAGAATGATACAGTTTATCACTGGAGATTACAGGTGCAGTGGCTGGTCACTAGAACTTAACAAGATTGCCTAATGTGTAATAGCCAAGATTAAGACTTGTGCTAGTGTTTTCCTTCTTTGCTACCATGGTGTGCATGAAATGTGAATATGTGTGTGATGGTTGGACCAATATACATGTGTTTGCATAGTGCCCAAGAGGGCCACTTGGGTATGCACACTAAGGGTAGTGTTCTAATGGTTTACAAAACATTACCAATCCTGGGAGTCTAAATGCATAATTTTGGCACCATAACTGGACTACCCTAGAGTGGGTAATAAATATCCTCCTTTCATCATGAGTTTCACTACTGATAGCCGAAGGACTATCGCCTCTCCTAGGACGTACCTCCTAGGCTACCGCAAGCAAGAGAGGATTTCCCGAAGGCAGAACCTGCGAGCTAGGCAGCGCCCCGAACTGCGAACATAACTCCCGAAGAATGGTGTTCGTCCCAGAGAACGACCTCGCCCAAAGGACATCGGGAGTACAGCAGGAGCATTTAAGGAGCCTCTGACACATCGCCCACAGACGCACCATGTCACCTCAAACGACGCTCTGACACGCCGACGCCGCCCAGGCCTTGTCACAACCTGTCTCGGACCAAGGCTCGAGGGAGCCTACAAACAGCTACTTGTCCCCTTTGTCCAAAGGTACACAGCAGATCTGACCGAACACGTGTCACGATCTGAATGGGACAGACACTTCTATAAATACCAAAGGGCAGCCCCTTGCAAATGGTTGGTCAGTCAGTTGAGAGGACACGAACAGGCAAGGCCACTAAACCCTTGAGTGCCCTCTTCCCTTCACCTCTTAGAAAACTAACTTGGGCGTCGGAGGCTCCTCCCCGGAAAACCATCCCGGGGACCTCCTAACCTTTCCTTTTGGGCTCTTCAGGTACCACTCCCTGGGAAACCTCCACTCCGGGCGTTCTCCTCCTCAGGAAGTCCCTCCAGAAACCACCATGTCCTCCAGCGAAGATGTCTCCGGACATCATTTGGCGCCGTCTGTGGGAACCCACCCTCAGGTTGCCGTCGTTGAGACTCGGCGTTCTAAGGACAAAGGACTCCCGAAGTCCCCGTCCGCGCCTGAAGTCCAACCGGCTGCTGAGCAAACTCTTCCAGGGACTTCCACGCCCGAGGAAGAACGTCCTCTGGTCATAACCATGAGCTTCCTCCGTGACTTCCAACGCTCTGTTGTGGCTGAGATGACACAACAGATAGACAGAAGATGGCCACAACAAGCTCAAACCCAAAGGTCTCCTTCACCGGTACGCCCTCGGGAAAAGAGCCCCAAAGCAGTCCGCCGCAGTTCGGGGAGTGAAGACCCACGTGAGGAGTCTTCAACAGAAAATATGCCCCTCGGGGCACGCCTTCCAGGGCAAACGGGGCCCAACCAACCCAAAATTCGACGCCGAATGAGCCCTTTGCCCGAGACGAGGTCACCCTCTCCCCGACGACGAAGCCATTCTCCGAAGAGGCGCCGTCAATCTCCTCCACCTGAGGAAGAACCTAGCGCCGCCGCCCTCATGGAGAAAATATTGGCAAGGCTGGACAGAGTCGAGAGGCAGGTGGCTCGCAAGCCAGTTTGGGCCAGACTGTCTGAGTCTTTTTGTGGGGATCAGTCTCCTTTCACCCGAGCTGTGGTCGAGGCAGCTATGCCAGGTGACTTCAGGGTACCTCGGCTAGAGACGTACGATGGTCGGACCGACCCACAGGCCCACCTGACGAAGTACAGACGCAGCATGATGATGCACGGTGCGGACGACGCCACCTTGTGCAAGTGCTTCGAGGTCACCCTCTCTGGGCCAGCAACCGCGTGGTACAACTCCTTGGCTCCAGGAATCATCGGAAAATTCCAGGAGTTATCAACAGCCTTCACCCAACAGTTCATCGGGAGTCGCCCGACGGCGAAGATGCCCGTTCAAATGTTCGACATAGCGCAAAGAAGCGGAGAAACTATACGCGACTATGTCGAGAGGTTCAACAGAGAGGCTTTAAGTGTTCCAGACTTTCGGCCCGAAATACGCATCCTCGCCATGACAAGGGGCCTTCGGAGGGATTCCCAACTCTTCTACGAATTCTCCAAGGACCCTCCAGACACACTGGGCGAATTCTACCGACGGGCCGAACAGCACATGACGGCCGAAGAACTAAGAATGGGCGGACCCAGGCCCGAGCACACCCGTGGCGAGGGGTCCAGCCAGCAGGCACGCTATCCGACCGACCAGCCACCCCGACCCCGGAGAATGCGAGGAAGGAAACCCCCGAACTTCACAGCGCTGAACACCACGAGGACCAACATCCTCATGACTCTGGAGAGGCAGGGAACACAAGTTCAGAGGCCAAGGGCCATGACCGCTGAAAATAGAAAAAACATGAAGAAGTTCTGCCAATTTCATCGCGATCATGGCCACGACACTGAGGATTGCTTCCAGCTGAAGAAGTATATTGAATCGCTGATAAAACAAGGCCAACTTCGGCGGTACCTACGGTTGCCTTCCCCGAAGGGGAGGAAAGAGGAGGAAGGAAAGGTAGAAGATGAGGACTACGACTCCGACAGGCGGAGAAACCGAAGTCCGAAGAGGCGCCCTCCACCCCCTGCGGGAGTCATACAAACAATCACGACGGGGCTCCCATCCTCGGAAAGAAAAAGGAAGGCCAGGGAAATAGCTGTCATGGACTATCAAAGTCCAGCGAAGAAGGTATCCCGATAAGATGGTTCCACAGTCGTCTTCCCTCACGACGACCCACTCCTGATCATGGCAAGAATTGGAAACTGGGATGCTGATCATGGCAAGAATTGGAAACTGGGATGTCAAAAGGGTATTGCTTGATGACGGATCAAACGCTGACGTCCTATTTTCACAACTGCTGCCGAGCTTAGGCATATCCATCAATGATCTCAGGCCTGTCACTTCACCGACCTTCGGGGTAGGACCTTCCGAGTTACCCGTCCTCGGGTGGATCGACCTTCCATTAATGATGAGAGGGACTTCGGTCAAAGGAGCAGCTGAGTTGTTTGCCTCGACGATGGCGAGGTTCATCGTCATGGATGTCCCCTCATCATACAACGCCATCCTTGGAAGGCAGACGCAGGGAAATCTGCACATTCGCCCTGACGTGAGACATTTGACTGTCACTTTCGCCACCAAGGAAGGAGACGCAGAAATCTTCATAGATCAGGGCGAAGTAAGAAAGGTGTTCGTCAAAGCCCGAAAAGCCCCAGCAAACAATTTCACACAAGCTGTAGAAGAAGGGGCTTCAAAGTCAAAAAATGGCGAGAAAGAAGTTTCTGGCAAGGTGGAAATGGAAGAAGTGGAACTTATCCCAGGACGAAGTACCCAAATAGGAAAAAACTTGTCCGAAGGAGATAAGAAAAAACTTGTATCCTTTCTGGTAATGAATAAAGACCTGTTCGCCTACTCGCCGAAAGACAGGCCGGGGGTAAATCCGCGCGTAATACAACATAGCCTCAAAGTAAGTCCGGAAGCAAAGCCTGTCCGGCAAAAGAAACGAGGCATCTCAGCCCATAAAAATGACTTCGTCAAAACCGAAGTCCAACGTTTATTGGAGGCAGATGTAATCAGGGAGGTCAAGTACCCCGAATGGCTAAGCAATGTGGTGATCGCCACAAAAGAAGGAAGCAACAAACTTCGGATGTGCATCGACTTCAGAAACCTGAACAATGCTTGCCCAAAAGATTCATATCCTCTCCCGCCAATAGATCAACTGGTAGATTCAACTGCCGAATACGGGCTCCTAAGTTTCCTAGACGCCTTCAGCGGCTACCATCAAATAAAGATGGACCCCTAAGACGAAGAAAAAACAGCCTTCATCACCGAGGGGGGGACATACTGTTACACCAGGATGCCTTTCGGGCTCAAAAACGCAGGAGCCACCTACCAGAGGTTGATGAGCAAGGTCTTTAATGACCAAATAGGGAGGAACATGGAAGTGTACGTAGATGACATGATAGTTAAAAGCAAGCTGCCTGTAGACCATGTCACAGACCTAAGGGAAACTTTTCACCAGCTCAGGACCTTCGGAATTCGCCTTAACCCTGAGAAGTGCACCTTCGGGGTAACTTCGGGAAAGTTCCTTGGGTACATGGTATCAGAAAGAGGCATTGATGCTAACCCAGAAAAAATTAAGGCTCTGTTGGAATTCCGAACTCCTGCCACAATAAAAGATGTGCAGAGACTTGCTGGAAGAATAACCTCCCTTAGCAGATTTATTTCCAGATATGGAGACCGGTGCCGAGCATTCTTCAAAGTCCTCACTAAGGCAGCAAAAAGGAAGGACGACCTCGAGAGTAATGATCGTCCTTGGAATGAGGACTGCCAAAAAGCTTGGGAAGAACTCAAAATCTACTTGGCTCGCCTGCCCACTTTGCGACAGCCCCGCGAAAGAGAACCTCTTGTGTTGTACCTCGCCGTCACAGAAAAAGCAGTAAGCTCAGTCCTTGTGAAAGAGGAAGGGGCGAAGCAGTGGCCAGTCTACTATGTGAGCAAGTCCCTGCATGGCGCCGAAATCAGATATCCTTTGTTACAGAAAGCTATATATGCCTTGGTCCTGGCAGGAAGAAGGCTACGACCATATTTTCAGGCTCACCCCATCATCGTCCGAAGTAGTTTACCCCTGCGGGACGTCATGAAGAAGGTTGACCATTCGGGAAGGCTCTCCAAATGGTGTATAGAGCTTGGCGAACACGACATCACTTATGAACCTCGGAAAGCCATAAAAGCTCAAGCCTTGGCAGATTTCATTGCCGAGGTCCCCATTACCGAGGACAGCCACCCAAGTCCCGACGAAATGAGCCAGAATGGGCCTTGTACGTTGATGGTGCCTCGGGCGCCGAGCACCAAGGAGCAGGGGTGATCATTAAAGGCCCCGAAGGCCTGGAAGTAATGAAGGCCATTAAGTTCAGCTTCAATGTCACCAACAATGTGGCTGAATATGAAGCTCTCATAGCGGGCTTGCGCCTGGCCAGAAAAATTGGTGTCAGAAACTTGAAAGCCCATAGCGATTCCCAGCTAGTAGTTCGGCAAACAGCAGGGGACTACGGGGCGAAGGATCCAACACTGGCAAAATACCATGAATTAGTAACGAAGCTTATTCGAGAATTCGACACCGTGCGAATCGAGAGCGTGCCTCGCAGACATAACGCTGAGGCAGATGAATTGGCAAAATCAAAAGCATATACTGAGGTGCTAAGCCAGCCGAGCATTACAGTGCTGAGCATAATGACTTCGGGAAGAAGCTGGAAAGACCCAATAAGAACATATCTCGAAACCAATACGCTCCCCGAAGACCCCAATGAAGCAGCAAAAGTGCGGAGACGCTCCGGTCGTTTCTTTCTGATTGGAGAAGAGCTATATCGGCAGGGATATGCAAATCCGCTACAGAGGTGTGTTGGCGAAGAGGATATTGAAATAATCCTCCAAGAAGTTCACGAAGGCGCTTGTGGTTCGCACATCGGAACCGACGCCCTGGCAGCGGTGATACTTCGCCAAGGATACTTTTGGCCTACCCTGAGGAAAGACGCTAGACGGTTCGTCCAGAAATGTGGTAATTGCCAAAGACAAGCAAAAATCCATAGAACACCCTCGGAGCTGGTGACTTCGGCAAACTATCCCTGGCCCTTCGCCGTTTGGGGCATAGACCTTATCGGGCCGCTCCCGACAGCGCCTGGGGGCGTGAAGTTCTGCTTAGTCGCAGTAGACTATTTCTCTAAATGGGTCGAGGCAGAACCTTTGACGACTATCTCGGCAAGAGAAGTGCGCAAGTTCGTGTGGAAAAACATAGTATGCAGATTCGACATACCGAGGGTACTAGTGGCTGATAACGGATCCCAGTTCATAGACAAAGGGTTCCAAGAGTTTATCAGCAACCTCGGAACAAAGATGCACTTCGCCCCGGTAGCTCACCCCCAAAGCAATGGGCAGGTGGAAGTATCTAACAGGACCATAAAAGATGGTCTGAAAAAGAGACTGGGGGAGGCAAAAGGGAAATGGCCAGGAGAACTCCAAAGCGTACTATGGAGCTACCGAACAACGCCCCGAAGGGCTACAGGGGAAACTCCTTTCTCGCTCGTCTTCGGTACGGAGGCCATAATCCCAATAGAGGTAGTGCGACCATCAATACGAGTGCAGGTATTTGATGAAAGTGGAAATGACCTCGGCTTAAGAACCAAGCTCGACCTCGTCGGCGAACATAGAGAAATAGCGGAACTAAGAAGGAAAGCTTTCCAGCAAAGAGTGGCCGCCGCTATAAACTTGCGAGCTAGGCCAAAAGGAATAAAAAAGGGTGATCTCGTTCTCCGAAAGGCGGAATTCGCACCCCGGAGGCCATCACACGGCGTACTTCACGCGAATTGGGAGGGACCTTATCTGGTTCTTGCCGAAGTACGAAGAGGGGTGTACAAGCTCGGTGACGCCGAAGGCGTGGAATTAAAAAACACTTGGCATTCAGATGCCTTGAAAAAGTTCTATGCTTAGAATCTTGACGAAAGGGTTTACATTGTACAAAGTTAGAAAAATTTTCTAGCTACATGGGCTTCTGAAAGAAAGATTCTTGAACAAAAGAAATACTAAAATTCCGCGAAGATGGTCGCCAGAATAAGCATGGGTGTGATTTCCTGAAGTCCCTCGAGCAAGCATGTTCGGGACAATAGGAAATGTAAAACCTTGCGAGAATTTCTAAATACAAAGGCTCACAGAGAACCGATCTAATCTTCCGAAGTCTCTTGAGCAAACGCGTTCGGGGCAAAAAGGAATGAACAATCTCACAAAAAAGACTTAGCCAAAATTTCTTACAGGAAAGAAAAAAGTCTTTATTAACAGACAAGATCGGTTTACAAAGAAGAAGGACTACCAAGAAAGAAAGAGTACAAGGAAGGAGAAAAAGAAGGCAGAAGGGGCCTGAGATAAATTAGGGATTCTCGGCGTCCCGGGAGCCACTAGCCCCTGCATCCTTTTCCGCCACCACCCGCGCCGGAAGAGTCTGAGGCAGGTTCAAGTGCTCGAGCTTGGACCAAGTCCACCGAGGTCCCTCAGGAATATTTAGGGCCTCCAGGAAAGAAAGGTCGAGATCTGGAAACCTCATAAGAACTTGATGACGAACGAGGCAAAACCCGTCTTGAAAACCAACTTTGGTCATCTCGTCGGATTTCCTCTTCTCGACCCCAAGATCATTAAGCTCCCTCTCCAGGTCTTCAACATTTTTCCTTAACGCCTTCACCTTCTTTTTCCTCGACTCATCCTTCCCCTTCTTCGAAGAATCGACCTCGGCTTGAAGTGCGGCTTTCTCGGCCTCCGCCTTCGCCAGAAGAGCCGCAGAATCCGACTTCTCCTTTTGAAGTGCCTCATTAACCGAAGTCAGCTCCGCCACTTTTTCACCGAGGTCGGAAATCTTCTGGGAGGAGTCCTTTATAAGTTCTTCTTTTTCCTTCGCAAACTCCTCCGGAAGGGCAGCAATGTCTGATGCCGAAGCCTGGGCCAGCTGAGTGTTCCAAGCAAGCAGGTCCGCGCACTGGGCCTGGTATTGTTCTATAGTCTTTGAAGCGGTGGCCCGGTACATCCCCTGCCTCGCCACCCGAACTCTGAGGAATCCGGCATATCCCAGCAGCTGCAGAAAAACAGAGGCAGGAATGAGACAAGGCAAAAAAGGAAAGGCAAATACTTAGAAGGAAAGGCAAGGTGAGAAACACACCTGGGCGGCGTGCTCGGAAAGCTTCGCGGCGAGGGAGTCATCATCTGGATGAGCCCCCGCAAGGGCCCTGAAAGAAGCTTCAGTAAGAACCCCCTTTGCAATCTCCTTGGCCATTCGCGGGCAGTCTTCGGAGTACATGTCCATGTCCTCCGTAAAAGACCAAAATGGCTCATTCGGAATCTTCCCCTTCGGGATATGGGCATCCCGAAGGGCCCGCTTCCGGGCGTGCTCGGCAACCCAATCCGGAGGAAGAATCTCCTCTGCACGACAAAAGCAGAAAAATTGTCAAACACAAGTAGCTGCCAAAAAATTCAGAAACTGAGTGTCTAAGGCATCAAACCTGGTGGCACTTCGGCAACGTCGTCGCCAGAATCCAGGGCCCCCTCAGAAGAAATCTCCTTCCCTTTCCTCTTGCGGCAGTCTTCGGCAGAAGGGGCTTCCACCAAAGTGTCTAGAAGAGCCGCCGAATTAGGGCTTGAAGGAGCGACATCTGCACCGACCTCGGTCGAAGGCGCAGCAACGGTTACCTCGGGCTCCTCGCCCACCTCCTCGGAAATCTCCGGCATAGGAGGGGGCACGGTCTTCTTCGATCGCTTGGCCGCCGGAGGCCCCCCGCTAGCCGCCTTCCGTCTTCGGGAGGCAGCCTTCTTTGTTTGTTCACCTTTCTCGGCTTGCCCGACGAAAAGCGATCGGTAATAGGCAGCAGTATCCTCGCCCATCTCTGAAAAAGAGAGAAAACATCAGCGTAAGTCCAAGATGAAATTAAAACAAGGGGACTAGGATATGACTTACTTTCGAAAAAATCTTCATAAGTAATGTCCTTCTGAAGAAGTTTTACCAGCCAGGAGTCCTTCCCAGCAATGGCAGGAGCCGGCATCTCGAGGTCCGTTTCGTGCTCCTTTACCACCTTCAACTCCCGAAGGACTTCTTCGGTCATCAACTTCCAGTTAATTGGAAAGGGGTAAAGGGGGCGCGGTGGGACCTCGGAATCCCAGTCAGAGACCGCTCGGATGCGCTTGTCAAAGTCCGCAAAAATAGGTGTTAACTCGGGAGTTAACAGTATCTTCGGGTCAACGACATCCATCACGAGCTTTCCCTGAGCCCACTTCGTCGGGACGTACGACCAGGCCTCCTCCTTCTTCATAAAGAAGAATTTCTGTTGCCACCCTCGCCAGCTGTCCTTGTTGGCAAAGGTGAACTTGTATTTTTTGCTCCCTGACCCCCGAGGTAGCATGAAATAGAAGCCACCCTTTGGGATCACGAAGAGCTTGTAGTACTGCAGAAAAATGACAAAGTGTGGCTCTATACCGAAGACACCACACATACAAAGAAAAGCATTGAAATAGCAGTACGAGTTCGGCGGAAGTTGGTTTACGGCAATGCGATGGAAATCGCAGAAATCGCAAACCATCTTCGGCGGAGGATACCGAAGTCCGGCCTTCAGTTGGGCACGGAAAACAGTAACCTCGTCACTACGGTTTGAAAAGCTATATTGGTCCGAACGAGGCAACCTCGTAGTGACGTAGGAAGGAAGGAAGAACTTCTTTTTCCATTTTTTAAGTTTTGCAGAAGTAGTGCAGCAGGGGTGAGAAAGAAGGGGTTCCCAGCTTTCGGGAATAGGCATGACTGGCAAAAAACCGAGTTCGGGAAAAGGCAAAAAGCTATTTCGAAGAAAAAATTTGGAAAAACAGAAGAAACTGGAAGCTAAAACCCACCAAACGTTTTGCCAAAATCTGGATTTGAGGACGCCATCGTGAAATGATTGCCGGAAAGCCACTCTGTCAAAAAGCACCGCCGTAAGAGAGCAGGAAAAACACTGCGGCAGTTGAGAGACAGAAGAGAGCAAAAGCGAGAGCAAAAGCAAAAGCAAAAGCAAAAGGGGGTTATGAAGGATTAAGGGTATATATAGACCGAGGAAGGGTAGGCGAATCGATGTCATAAGTGCTGTGCGAAGGCGAATCGTAGCCATAATTGCCCATTCTGCATAAAAAGACGCGCCCGCTGTAACCGATGTAACCCTCTCCAATGATGGCGTGCCACGTGTCAGCAACCACGCCAAATAAGGAACACGCTTTCTGACGAATAGCACGCCGCCCCAGACTGACACGCCTGGTCACGAGACGAGACGTTTCAGTGACTTACAAAGACTATAGAAAATAGGTTACCTCGGAGACACCAAGAGACAGTCTGTGCTACGTCTACGGACAGAAGGTGTATCTTCGGCACAGGTACCATGCATAAAGCCCCGAAGGGTACCCTCTAAAAGCTGACAAAAGCCAAAGTCCCTACTTCGGCTTCTAGGGGGGGCATGTGATAGCCGAAGGACTATCGCCTCTCCTAGAACGTACCTCCTATCAAAAGCATGCTCGGGAAGCCTGGCACCATCCGAGGGAGGCACTAGTACTGACCTCGGACTAGGCAAATTCCAGTGCCTCGAACTCGGGATTTAGCCTAGTACCCCAAAGAGCTCCAAAGGTGCAGACAGCCCCCTCGGGAGATTAAACGGATCGCCTTCGGGATAGAAGAACCAGCTACCGCAAGCAAGAGAGGATTTCCCGAAGGCGGAACCTACGAGCTAGGCAGCGCCCCGAACTGCGAACATAACTCCCGAAGAAGGGTGTTCGTCCCAGAGAGAAATGCTCAAAAGAAGAGGTTAGGAGGTCCCCGGTTTGCTTTTCCGGGGAGGACCCTCCGACGCCCAAGTCAGTATTCTGAGTAAAGGTGGCGGAAGAACACTAAAGGATCAAGTGTCTCGCCTGTTTTGTGTTTTCTCAGAGGGAGGAAGTGCCAATCTTTTGCCCAGTCCCATTTCCTAGTATTTATACGAGTAGATGGTCCGTTCAGATCATGACACGTGTTCGGTCGGATTTGATCTGTGCTTTTGGACGTAGGGGACAGGTAGCCGTTTGTAGCCTCCTTTAGCCCTAGACCTGAACAGATCGTGTCAGGACTTGGATGGCTGCGGCGTGTCAGTTCGCCGTTCTGAGGCGACGTGTAGGGCTTGTGGGCGACATGTCAGAGGCTCCTTAAATGCTCATACCGTACTCCCGAGGTCCCCTAGGCGAGGTCGCCCTTCGGTGCGAGCACCTCCTTCGGGATCTATCCCATAGTTCTGGGAGTTCCCTTGATGAACACCTTCTTCGGGACTTACACCCGTAGTTCGGGGATTCCCTTGTTCAGGTGTTTCTTGTTCGGGGAAAGTCCTCTTTTGGGGGTTCTGCCTTAGGGGAGATTCCCTCTTGTTTAAGAGAGATGGTTCTCTTACCCGAAGACGATCAGCTTGGCCCCTTGAGGGAGACGGTAGTATCCTTGGAATTCCTGACGAGCTAACCGAAGTCTCGAGCTCATAATGTTTAACTTCGCACCTTCCGAGGTCGGTGATAGATCCTCTCTTAGGTGACGTCAGACTTCTTGACCAATTTTCTGGTGGGGAGTTACTACCGAGGAGGCGATAGCCTTTTGGCTATCACAGGCCCCCTTCGAAAAGCCGAAGTGGGAACTTCGGTTTATCGGCTTTCGGGGCCTTTGGTTGTGATATCTGCACCGAAGACGCCCTCTTTTTCCTGAAGCCATGGGCTGTCTCTTTGCGTCTTCGAGGTGCGAGAAGATAGGCTAATCATGTGCTGAAGATACACCTTCTGCCTGAAGTCACAGGCTGTCTTTTGGTGTCTTCGACGTAAGAGAAGATAGGCTAACCTTGTGCCGAAGATACACCTTTTGCCCGAAGTCACAGGCTGTCTTTTGGTGTCTTCGAGGTAACCTACTTTTCTGCCTTTATAGGTCTGCTCATGCGTCGCGTCTTGTGCCTAGCAGAGTCAGTCTAGGGCGGCGCCTCGAGACTTAATGATGTCAGAGGGCGTGCTCGGTATTCTGGCGCGATGGATGACACGTGGCACGTTTGCTGCGCGATGGCTGACACATGGCGTGCTATTATTTGGTGAGGTTGCATTGAGTACAGCAGGCATGACTTTTCAGGCGCACTTAGCAGTTATGGCGACGCTTCGCCTTCCGAGGGGTACTTATGACGTCGGTTCGTTTAGCCTCCTCGGCCTATATATATCTGTCCTGTCATAACCCTCTTTTTGCTTTTGCTTTTGCTTTGCTTTACCTTCCAATCTCTCCCATTTTTCCGCGGCGGTTCTCCTTTTTCAGGCGTTTTTCCGGCCACTTTTCACGACGGCTTCCCGAAACCCAGATTTCGGCAAGACTTTTGGTGGGTTTTAGTCCTTTTGCTTTGTTCAAAGCTTCTTCCAAATTCGTTTTTCACATTTTTCCCGAACTCGTTTTCATCATGCCTATTCCCGAGAGTTGGCAACCTCTTCTTTCTCACCCCTGCTGCACTACTCCGGAAAAATTAGCGAAGTGGAAGAAAAAGTTTTTCTTACCTTCTTATTCTGTCACGAGGTTGCCACGTTCTGACCAGTTTTCTTTCTCTAACCGAAGTGACGAAATCACCGTTTTCCGAGCCCAGCTGAAGGCCGGACTTCGGTACCCTCCCCCGGAGATGGTTAGCGAGTTCTACGATTTCCATGGCATTGCCGTTAACCAGCTTCCGCCGAACTCGTATTGCTATTTCAACGCCTTTCTCTGTATGTGCGGCATTTTCAAAATAAAACCCCACTTCGTTGTTTTTCTTCAGTACTACAAGCTCTTTGTGGTCCCGAAGGGTGGCTTCTATTTCATGCTACCTCGGGGATCCGGGAGCAAAAAATATAAGTTCACTTTCGCCAACAAGGACAGCTGGTGAGGGTGGCAACAAAAGTTTTTCTTCCTGAAGAAGTCGGAGGCCTAGTCGCGTGTCATGACCAAGTGGGGCTCGGGGAAGGCTCGAGATGGATGTCGTTGACCCGAAGATAATGCTAGACGCCAAAGTAGCACCTATCTTTGCAGACTTCGACAGACACATCCGAGCCGTCTCTGATTGGGCTTCCGAGGTCCCTCCTCGTGCCCTTTACCCCTTTCCGATCAACTGGAAACTTATGATCGAGGAAGTCCTTCGGGAACTCGGGGTGGTAAAGGAGCATAAGACGGACCTCGATATGCCGAAACCTGCTTCTTTGGGGGAAAATTCCTGGCTATGAAACTCCTTCAGGAGGAAGAGACTTACGAGTCTTTTTATGAGAGTAAGTTACTTTTGCATTCTTTCTTCCATAACTTCATCTTGGACTCACACTGATCTCTTTTTCTTTTTTCAGAGATGGGCGACGATACCGCTGCCTTCTACAAAGCCCTCTTTGCGGGTCAGGCCGAGAGAGGCGAACAAACGAAGAAGGCCGTCTCTCGGAGGCAAAAACAGACTTCGGGCGGTCCTTCTTCCAAACGAGCGAAGAAGGCCGCTCCTTCTCCTCTTCCGGAAATTCCGGAGGAGGTAAGTTGGGAGCCCGAGGATGCTGCTGCTTCTTTGCCCGAAGTTGCTGCCGACGTCCCTCCTCAGAGCCCAACGCCTTCGCATGCTCTTTTGGAGGGCAAGGAGGAGGAGACCCCTTCTGCCGAAGAGCGGCGCCAAAGAAAAGGCAAGGGGATTTCCACTGAGGTGACGTCTATTTCTGATGACGACGTTACTGAGGTGCAACCAGGTTTGTACTTGTCCAACAACGTTTTGTTTTCTGTGAATTCTTAAGGTTTTTCTGGCCTTAACCAATTTTTCTGCTTTATTGTGCAGCGGAGGTAGCTGCCCCTGACCGGGTTGCCGAGCACGCCCGCAAGAGGGCCCTTCGAGACGCCCAAATTCCAGCGGGGAAAGTCCCGAAGGAGCCCTTCTGGACATTCACGGAGGACATGAATATGTACTCCGAGGAATGTCCAGAGATGGCCAAGCAAATTTGCAAAGGGGTGCTTACTGAGGCCTCTTTCAAGGCCCTTGCGGCGGCTCACCCAGGCGACAACTCTGTGGCCGCCAAACTCACCGAATACGCTGCTCAGGTATGCTCCATTCCTTCCTCAGTGCCAACTTTGCCTTTTATTTTTCTCCAAGTACTTAGCATTATTTTTCCCTTTGTTTCTTCGCAGCTGATGGGGTATGCTGGGTTTCTCCGAGTTCGGGTGGCGAGGCAACAGCATACAGGGCCTCGATCTTGGATCTTTATGACAAGACAAAGGCCCAATGTTCGGCACTAGCTGCCGAGAATGCTCAGCTGACGCAGGCTGCTCAGAAGGAAGTTGCTGAGCTTCGGGAGGGGTTCCTGAAGGAAAAGGAGGAACTTTTGAAAGACTCCTCCCAGAAGCTTTCCGACATCGGCTCCCAGGTGGCGGAGCTAACTTCGGCTATAGAGGCGACTCAAAAGGAGAAGTCAGAGTCTGATGCTCTCCTCGCGAAGACGCTCGAAGAAAAGACCCAACTTCAAGCCGAGGTCGAATCTCTGAAGAAGTCTTCAAAAGAGAAGAAGAAGACGAAGGCATTGAAGAAGAAGCTCACAGATCTGGAGAAGGACTTCGCGGACTTGGTGGTTAAGAAGCGAGAGTCCGATGATATGACGAAGGTCGGTTTTCAAGACGGCTTTTGTCTCGTGCGGCACCAAGTCCTGCAGAAGTTTCCAGATCTAGACCTTTCCTTCTTGGAGGCTCTGAACATTCCCAAGGGGCCTCGGTGGTCTTGGTCTAAGATCGAGCACTTGAAACTGCCTTCTTCTCTCCTGGCACTGAAGGCTACTGACAAAAGCGCAGAGGCCGGCAGTTCTCAAGACACCGGGGTTCCTTAGTTTGTATTAGGGCTCTTTGTCTTCTTTTTCTTCTTCTTTTTTGTATTCTTTCAGCAACTTTCTTCTTTGTAAGCACTCTTGGCTTAATAGATATCTTTTCTTTTAGAAAATTTGGCTAAGTCTTTTTGCAAGATTCTTTTGTTCCCCTTCATCCCGAACACGGTTGCTCGAGAGATTTCGCAACATCTTTCACTTTCCTTTGTCTCGAACACGTTCGCTCAAGAGACTTCGGAAAACCATACTTTTGCTTTCCTTTGTCTCGAACACGTTCGCTTAAGAGACTTCGGAAAACCATACTTTTGCTTTCCTCGGCGATTGTCTTTGTGAGATTCTTGTTTTCTACTTCTTCAGAACTTTTTACTTAGAAATTTTTTTTCCAATTTGTACAATACAACTCTTCCATCGAAACTTTAAGCATAGAATTTTTTCAAGGCATCTGAGTGCCAAGTATTTTTTAATTCTATGCCTTCGGTATCGCCGAGCTTATAGACTCCTTTTCGTACTTCGGCAAGTACCAGGTAGGGTCCTTCCCAATTTGCGCGAAGTACCCCGTGGGACTGCTTTCGAGGTGCAAATTCAGCCTTTCGGAGAACGAGGTCTCCCTTCTTTATTCCCTTTGGCCTGGCGCGTAGATTTATGGCTACTGCCACTCTTTGCTGAAAAGCTTTTCTCCTTAGCTCGGCTATTTCTCTGTGTTCGCCGACGAGGTCGAGCTCGGTTCTTAGGCCAAGGTCATTTCCTTTTTCATTGAACATTTGGACTCGTATTGACGGTTGTACTACCTCGACAAGGATGATGGCCTCTGTACCGAAGACCGAAGTGAAAAGGGTGTTTCCCCTGTGGCTCTTCGGGGTGTCGTTCGGTAGCTCCATAACACGCTTTGGAGTTCTCCTGGCCATTTCCCTTTTGCTTCTCCCAATCTCTTTTTCAGACCATCTTTTATGGTCCTGTTAGATACTTCCACCTGCCCATTACTCTAGGGGTGAGCTACTGGGGCGAAGTGCATTTTTGTCCCGAGGTCGCTAATGAATTCTCGGAATCCTTTGTCTACAAACTAGGATCCATTGTCCGCTACGAGTACCCTCGGTATGCCAAATCTGCATACGATGTTTTTCCATACGAACTTCTGCACTTCTTTTGCCGAGATAGTTGTCAGGGGTTCTGCCTCGACCCATTTAGAGAAATAGTCTACTGCTACCACGCAGAACTTTATGCCTCCAGGCGCCGTTGGGAGTGGCCCAATTAGATCTATGCCCCAAACTGCGAAGGGCCAAGGATAGTCTGCCGAAGTCACGAACTCTGAGGGTGCTCTTTGGATGTTGGCATGTCTCTGGCAACTACCACATTTCTGGACGAACTGCTTGGCGTCCTTTCTTAGGGTAGGCCAGAAGTATCCTTGGCGGAGTATCACTGCTGCTAGGGCGTCGGTTCCGATGTGCGAACCACAGGCACCTTCGTGAACTTCTTCGAGGATCATTTCGGTATCCTCTTCACTAACACACCTCTGTAGTGGATTTGCATATCCTTGCCGATATAGTTCTTCTCCAATTAAGAAGAAACGGCCGGAGCGCCTTCGCACTTTTGCGGCTTCGCTGGGGTCTTCGGGGAGTGTGTTGGTTGCGAGATACGTTTTGATTGGTTCTCTCCATCCTTTCCCCGAGGTCTCTATGCTTAGCACCGCGATGCTGGGGTGGCTTAGCACTTCGGTGCAAGTTTTGGACTTCGCCAGACAGTCTGCCTCAGCATTTTCCCGTCGGGGTACGTTCTCGATTTTCACGACGTCGAACTCCCGAATAAGCTTTGTTACCAACTCATGGTATTTTGCCAAGGTCGGGTCTTTCGCGACATAGTCCCCTGCCATTTGCCGGACCACCAGCTGAGAATCACTATGGGCTTTCAAGTTTCTCACGCCAATTTTTCTGGCCAGGCGTAATCCTGCTATGAGTGCCTCATACTCGGCCATGTTGTTGGTGGCGTTGAAACTGAACTTGATGGCCTTCATTACTTCTAGGCCTTCGGGGCCTCTGATAATCACTCCAGCTCCCTGGTGTTCGGATCCTGAGGCCCCGTCAACGTGTAAGGTCCATTCTGGCTCACCCTCTTTTGGATCTGAATGGCTCTCCTCAGTGGTGGGTATTTCGGCGATAAAATCTGCCAGTGCTTGAGCTTTTATGGCTTTCCGGGGCTCATACGTGATCTCGTGTTCGCCCAGCTCTATGCACCACTTGGAGAGCCTTCCCGAATGATCAACTCTCTTCATAACATCCCGTAGTGGCAGACTACTTCGGACAATGATGGGGTGAGCCTGAAAGTATGGCCGCAGCCTTCTACCTGCAAGCACTAAGGCATATATAGCTTTTTGAAGCAAAGGGTACCTGACTTCGGCGCCATGCAAGGACTTGCTGACATAGTAAACCGGCCACTGTTTCGGTCCTTCTTCTTTCACAAGAACCGAACTCACAGCTTTTTCCGTGACGGCGAGGTATAGTGCCAGGGGCTTTCCCTCCCGAGGTTGCCGCAGAGTCGGCAGTCTGGCCAAGTAGACTTTGAGTTCTTCCCAGGCTTTTTGGCAATCTTCAGCCCAAGGATGGCCATCCCTTCCGAGGTCGCCTTCCATTTTTGCCGCTTTTGTGAGGACTTTGAAGAAGGGTCGACACCTATCTCCGTACCTGGAAATAAACCTGCTCAGAAAGGTTATTCTTCCGGTGAGTCTCTGCACGTCTTTGACTGTGGTAGGTGTTCGGAATTCAAGCAGAGCCTTAATCTTCTCAGGGTTAGCGTCGATGCCTCTTTCGGATACCATGTACCCGAGGAATTTTCCCGAGGTCACCCCGAAGATGCACTTCTCTGGATTAAGGCGGATCCCGAAGGTTCTGAGCTTTTGGAAGGTTTCCCCTAAATCTGCAACGTGGTAGCCAGGCAGTTAGCTCTTGACTATCATATCATCAACATATACCTCCATGTTCCTCCCCATTTGGTCTTTGAAGACCTTGTTCATCAGCCTTTGGTAGGTGGCTCCTGCATTTTTGAGTCCGAAGGGCATCCTGATGTAACAGTAGGTTCCTCATTCGGTGATGAAGGCAGTCTTCTCTTCGTCTCCGGGGTCCATCCTTATCTGATGGTAGCCACTGAAGGCGTCTAGGAAACTTAAGAGCCCATACTCGGCAGTTGAGTCTACCAGTTGGTCTATTGGTGGAAGAGGATATGAATCTTTTGGGCAGGCATCGTTCAAATTTCTGAAGTCGATGCACATCCGAAGCTTGCTACTTCCTTCTTTTGTGGCAATTACCACGTTACTTAGCCATTCGGGGTAGTTTACCTCCCGGATAACGCTAGCGTCTATCAGACGCTGGACTTCGGTTTTGACGAATTCACTTTTGTGAGCTGAGATGCTCCGTTTCTTTTGCCGGACAGGTTTTACTTCCGGACTCACTTTAAGGCTATGCTGGATTACGCGAGGGTTTACCCCTGGCATGTCCTTCGGCGAGTAGGCGAACAGATCTTTATTTGCAAGAAGAAAAGATACAAGTTTTTCCTTGTCTCCGTCGGCCATATTTTTCCCTATTCGGGTACTATGGCCTGGGACAAGCTCTACTTCTTATGTTTCCGCCTTTGTGGAATCTTCTGCCTCGCCCCTTTCCAGCTCTTTTGCTTCTACAGCATGTGCTAAGTTGCTTGCTGGAGCCTTTCGTGCTCTGACGAACACCTTTCTCACCTCGCCTTGATCAATGAAGATCTTTGCGTCTCCTTTTTTGGTGGCGAAGGAGACGGTCAAGTACTTTACATCAGGGCGAATGTGCAAATTTCCCTGTGTCTGTCTGCCGAGAATGGCGTTGTATGACGAAGGAACGTCCATGACTATGAATCTTGCCATGGTAGAGGCGAACAACTCAGTAGTTCCTTTCTCCGAAGTTCCTTTCATCATCAAGGGGAGGTCGATCCACCCGAGGACAGGTAGCTCAGATGGTCCTACGCCGAACGTGGGTGAAGTAACAGCCTTGAGGTCACTCCTGGATACGCCCAAGCTTGGTAGCAAGTGTGAGAACAAGACGTCTGCGTTTGACCCATCATCCAGCAGTACCCTCTTGACGTCCCAGTTTCCTATCCTCGCCATTATCAGCAATGGATCGTCATGGGGAAATACGATGGTGGAGCCATCCTCGCGGGCCAATTTTTTCGTTGGGCTCTGATATTCCATCACCGCTATCTCTCTGGCCCTTCTTTTTCTTTCCGAGGATGGAAGTCCGGTTGTGATCGTCTGTATTACTCCTGCCGAAGGTGGAGGACGCCTTCTCGGACTTCGGTTCCTTCGCCTGTCCGAATCGTAATCCTCGTCATCGGGCTTTCCTTCCTCCTCTTTTTTCCCTTTCGGGGAAGGCATTCTCAAATAACGCCGAAGCTGGCCCTGCTTTATCAGTGATTCAATGTACTTTTTCAACTGAAAGCAGTCTTCGGTGTCATGACCGTGATCACGGTGGAACTGACAGAACTTCTTCATGTTCCTTCTGTTGTCAGCAGTCATGCCCCTTGGCCGTTGGATTTGAGCCCCCTGTTTTTCCAACGCCATAAGGACGTTAGCCCTCGTGGTGCTCAGAGGTGTAAAGTTTTGGGGCTTCCTTCCTCCTACTCGCATTCTCCGAGGTCGGCCTGACTGTTCCGTTGGACACCGGGCTTGCTGGCTGGACCCTTCGCCACGAGCTTGAATTTGGTCGTGTTTTGGTCCAGTCATTCTCAGTTCTTCGGCTGTCATGTGTTGTTCAGCCCTTCGGTAGAATTCTCCCAGCGTGTCCGGGGGATCTTTGGAGAATTCGTAAAACAAGTGCGAATCCCTCCGGAGGCCCCTCGTCATGGTGAGGATGCGGATTTCGGGACGAAAGTCCGGAACACTGAGGGCCTCCCTGTTGAACCTCTTGACATAGTCACGGATGGTCTCCTCGTTTCTCTGCGCTATGTCAAACATCTGGACGGGCATCTTCGCCGTCGGCTTGCTCCCAATGAACTGTTGGTTGAACGCCGTGGACAGCTCCTGGAACCCCTTGATGTTTCCTGGAGGCAGGGAATTGTACCAGGCAGTTGCTGGTCCTGCGAGGGTGACTTCGAAGCACTTGCAGAGCGTAGCATCGTCAGCCCCATGTAACACCATGCTGCGTTTGTACTTTGTTAGGTGGGCCTGGGGATCAGTCCGACCCTCATAGGTCTCCAGCCGAGGTAGCCTGAAGTCACTTGGCATGGCCGCCTCGACCACTGTTCGGGCGAAAGGAGTTTCATCTCCAGAGACCGTTTCAGTTAGCCTGGCCCAAACAGGCTTGCGTGCCACCTGCTGTTCCACTCTCTCCAGTCTTGCCAAGACTTTCTCCAGGAGGAGCGTAGCACTGGGCTCCTTTTCCTGGTGCCGTCCCTTCGGGGAGCGACTTCGGAACCGAGGTGAGGGGGACCCTGCCTCTGTTGATAAACTTCTTCTGGACGGGATTTCAGGTTGTTTAGACCTTGCTCTTTCCGCCAGCCGTGCCCCGAGGGGCAAGTTATCTGTTGAGGACTCTTCTCGTGGCTCCCCACTTCCCGAGCTATGATGGGTTGCCCTCGGGCTTTTCTCCCGAGGTCGTGCTGACGAAGTGGGTTTTTGCGCCTGGGCTGGTTGCGGCCATCTTCGGTCTATTTGTTGTGTCATTTCAGCCACAACAGACCTCTGAAAGTCTCTTAAAAAATCCATGGTGATGACAAGAGGGCGTTCCTCTTCAGGCAAGGAAGTCTCTGGGGGACTTTGTTCGGTAGCTGGTTGGGTCTCAGGCGCGGACGGGGACTTTGGAAGTCCTCTGTCCTTCGAACGCCGAGTTTCGACAACAGCTACCTGGGAGTAGTTTCCCACAGACGGCGCCAAATGATGCCCCAAGGCATCTTCGTTTGCTGTCATGTTGACAGGTGGAGAGACTTCCTGTGGAGGCAAGCGCCTGGAGCTCAGGTTTCCCAGCTGAGTGCGCCTGAAAAGCTCAAAGAAAAGGTTAGGAGGTCCCCGGTTTGCTTTTCCGGGGAGGACCCTCCGACGCCCAAGTCAGTTTTCTGAGTGAGAGTGGAGGAAGAACACTAAGGGATCAAGTGTCTTGCCTGTTCTGTGTTTTCTCAGAGAGAGGAAAATGCCCTTCCTTTGCCCAGTCCCATTTCCTAGTATTTATAGGAGTAGCTGGTCTGTTCAGATCATGACACGTGTTCGGTCGGATTTGATCTGTCTCTTTGGACCTAGGGGACAGGCAGCCGTTTGCAGCCTCTTTTAGCCCTGGACCCGGACGGGTTGTGTCAGGACTGGGGCGGCTGCGGCGTGTCATTTCGCCGTTCAGATGTGACGTGTAGGGCTTGTGGGTGACATGTCAGAGGCTCCTTAAATGCTCATACCGTACTCCCGAGGTCCCCTGGGCGAGGTCTCCCTTCGGTGCGGGCACCCTCTTCGGATTCTATCCGTCCTTCGGTGCGAGCACCTCCTTCGGGATCTATCCCATAATTCTGGGAGCGCCCTTGATGAACACCTTCTTCGGGACTCACACCCATAGTTCGGGGATTCCCTCGTTCAGGTGTTTCTTGTTCGAGGAAGACCTCTTTGGGGCCTCTTCCTTCGGGGAGATTCTCCCTTGCTTCAGGGAGATGGCTCTCTTACCCGAAGACGGTCAGTTTAGCCCCTCGAATTTATTGATGTATTGACGAGCTACCGAAGTCTCGAGCTCATAGTGTTTGACTTCGCACCTTCCGAGGTCAGTAAAAAGATCCTCTCTTGGGTGACGTCAGACTCCTACCAATTCTGGCGCGGAGTTACTACCGAGGAGGCGATAGCCTTTGGCTATCAATGAGCACCTCTCAGAAAACTAACTTGGGCGTCGGAGGCTCCTCCTCGGAAAAACATCCCGGGGACCTCCTAACCTTTCCTTTTGGGCTCTACAGGTACCACTCCCTGGGAAACCTCCACTCCGGGCGTTCTCCTCCTCAGGAAGTCCCTCTAGAAACCACCATGTCCTCCAGCGAAGATGCCTCCGGACATCAACTACCATCTGACTTGTCTTAGAAATGCTAGGGATTGGCTTATCTTCATATTCACCGACATATGTGGCGTTGACAACTTTGAAGGATCTGAATGAGTAGTTCTTCACATTTTTGCTGGTCTCTACATATTGAGCATCTGTGAGCCTAAATAGTAAACTATCCTCTTCAGCAAAGACAGTTATCAACTTTCCTTCGACATAAGCCTTGTTCAAAACTTTGAGGAGAGTTTCTCAATGAGCATAAGAATTCAAAAGTGAATGAGCGGAGTATGAAAATCTTCTCTCCTATAATGGCTCCCCATCCCAACTGCTCGAACACAATGCTATACTGACTTTGGGTCCACACCTTTATGTAGCTTGAGAGGATTACTCGTATGTTTGTTCATCCATCACCTTGTATTTAATCTATGAGGGTGTTCCTTGCTCTCTCATTAGACACATTTGTAGTAATCAAAACTATTCACAGGGGGTGTAAACTTCGGCACAGAATTCCATGATATTCTTATCAACATTGGACAATGCTTGCCCATTGGCTTGAAGGACTCGAGTAACAACCGACCTTGCTCCTCTGTCATGCTTCCCCATGATATTCTTATCCATTGGTTCTGGCAAGGTTGATGCAGTGTTGGAAGTGTAATCATATCTCCATGGCACTACCTTCTCCGATTTGAAGGGAAATGGAGCTGGGACTTGAATTCTTAAAGGCTTGACGGCAGGCCTTGAAATGGGTATGACTAGTGGCTTTGGCCTAGCATCGGCTTCTACTTCCCTGATGATCACGTTCGCATTGACTTCCCAACTTGGCATAGAAATGATGAGTTGAGATGAGTCCATGAGTCCTTGTAAGACCTCATGAAATTGTGAACAAGTTTGGATAGAGTGACTTTCATTATCATGAAAAGCACACAACTTTCTATCCTTGTCTTCTTTGTGAACAAGTGAATGTTTTTTCCATGATGACCCCTTCTTTCATAAGCCATGAGTGTATGAACTCAAGAGAGGTTGTAATATCATCAATTGAGGTCTTTATAAGATGGTCCTCTTTTATCATATTCACGGGCCCAACTTGATGAGGTGGCAATGGGTCATGGGTGACACTTGGCTCATCAGAAAAATCTAGCCGCTTTGACTCAATCAGCTGTTGGACCACCTGTTTCAATGCCAAACATTTTTCGATACCATGGGCCACAGCACTGTCATGATATGGGCAAGTTACATTGGGATCATACCACTTTGGATAGGGTTGGCTTCGTAGGAATTGATGAATGAGTTGGCTCTCAATGAGCTTGGGATATAACTCTGTGTTGGTCATAAGGATTGGTGCGACTATTTCTCTTCATCTTTGTGCAGCCACTGGTGGAGCTAGGGCAAATGGTTGTGTTTTAGTGGGCTTTAATGGCAGGATAGCACGGGCGAGGCCCAGTGGCCAAAGCATCTACTAGAGGAATTGCTCTTCCATGACCTACTTGTTGCACTTCTTCATCCTTTCTTCTAAGCGGCCCCCCCTTTTTGCTCCATCACTATAAGACTCGATGATTTTTCCAATCTTGATCCCATGCTCAATTCGTTCCCCAGATAAGGCAATATCGTAGAAGTTATTTGCCGAGTTGCCTATGAGCTTGTCATAGTACAGGTATTTCAATGTTTGGATGAACAAGGTCACCATTTCTCTTTCTATCATGGGGGATTGAACTTGTGCTGCCGATTCCCTCCATCTTTGAGCATATTACTTGAAAGTTTCTTGTTTTCTCTTCTCCATGTTCTGCAGGGTTTGACGATCAAGAGCCAAGTCCATGACATGCTTATAGTTGTTGATAAAAGCTTGAGTGAGGTCATTCTAGGTTTTAAAGTATCTTGGACCTTAGCTTAGATACCACTGCAGCCTAGATTTCATAAGACTCTCTTGAAAAAGAGCCATCCATATCTTTTCATCCTTTGTGAGTGGTTGTATCTTTCTCAAGAACAGCGTGATGTGAGTGATAGGGCAACTTTTTCCATCATATTTCAAGAAATTCGGCACCTAAAATCTAAAGGAATTACCACATCCAGCACCAAGCAAGGGTCATCCACGGAGAGAGATCCAAATATGGTGCCCCCTTCAATAGCTCAAAGCCTCTTCTCTATAATCTCAAGCTTCTAAGCATCATCTTCTTCTTTTATCAGTGTCTTCCTTCCTTTGTAGATGGGATTGTGCCTTAGATGATTGCCATCAGATGGACCTAAATCCTGAAAAAAAATTTCACAAGTTGATACCCGTTAGGGGGGTAGACAGGACCTTGCGGGTCTTTTACAGGGGTTTGAATTGTTTTCCCCTTGATCAACTCCATCAAGAACCTCATCTGTTCTGCCATACTCTTGATCTTTGACTCAATATCAACGAAGCATCTTTTGACTTGTTCCGCCATGAGTCTTGTTTGCAGTCGAGTTGGATGTCGAGTGCCAATTTTTTTCCCTTTTTAAAAGTGGGATTTCTTTTATTAGATTTCATGTGAATTGATAAATGATGTATGATGTGCATGATAAATTTTATTAATGTGATCAAAAAAACTGAGTTGAATGGCCATTATTGCGGCACTTACAAACTCCACTAACCGTTCATGCCTAAACACTTGGCGCAATGCTAGATCACCAAAGGAATCCTAAAACCAAATCCAAATGCCATAGCGGTCAAGCCCACTTTATGACATTAAAGACTAAAAGAATTTCCCGAGATGGTCATATTGCTTGCAGGTCTTCTTGATGTAACGGATCATCTTTCGCTGTCTTGGACAAGAACTGGGCCAGGCATTGACAATTCTGTCATTGGCTTATTCACCCATCTTCTTTTCAAAACGGGTGACTCTCAATACTTCTTCCACGAAATCTTCTATCTGACATGTAGACTGGATATACTCTTGTTTCCAAATCTTCTATCTGACATGTAGACTGGATATACTCTTGTTTCCAACTCTCCTTCTTCCATTCATTCTTATCACATTCCTCGACTAGCTGCTTAATCATGGCCTGCTTGTCTTCTAGCTTTCCTCGTAAAAGAAGATTCTCATTTCTCAGTGCTTCCAGTCCAAAGCTTTTCTCATCTAATTTGACTCGGATCTTCTTCATCTTGCCTCTTTCTTCTTCAAGCTCCTTCTCGAGATCCCTTTTGGTAACACAACTAGGCCCATCTAGTGAGAGAATACCCTCCATTCAATTTTGCCTCCACTATGGATACCTTTTTGAAGACGCTAAGGTTCCAGGTTTCACTAAGTATGCTTTTTTCTAGAAATGAGATGAAGGCATTGTGGATCATCGTAAGAAAACTCGAGCTCACACTGTTACCCACTCCAGGGTAGTCCAATTATGGTACCAAAATTGTGCATTTAGACTCCTAGGATTGGTAATGTTCTGTAGGCCATCAGAACACTTAGTGTGCATACCCAAGTGGCCTTCTTGGGCACTATGTAAATTCATGCATATTAGTCCAACCATCACACACATATTCACATTTCATGCACACCATGGCAGCAAAGAAGAAAAACACTAGCATAAGTCTTAATCTTGGCTACCAAACATTAGGCAATCTTCTTAGGTTCTAGTGATCAGCCATAGCACCTGCAACTTCCACTAACAAACCACATCATTCTAGCCATGTAACCTCCTATTTTATTTGCTTCATTATAAAGTAGAGACTTAGAGCAAACCAAGGAATTTTGTTTGACATCAATAGCCTACCTATGGATTAAGTTAGGGATTTTTTAAGTTGGTTATAAAATTCTGACCAAATGAACATCAACTTAGCCAACTTTGAAACTTTATAACTTTTGCTACAAAGATCCAAATGAAGAACTTCCAAATCCTAGTTAAACCTCTAGATGTGGTCAAGGTGTGGTTAAAATTTAGGTGCAGGGTCAAAATTTAGGCCACTTTTGGGCCATTTTGCCCATACAATTTTTCCAAACCATCCAAACACTTCATTCACAAGGGGTAAGCCCACAAAGGCTTTCCCATATATGTCCAATAAATGTACGAAATATATGCTCTTTCACTTAACAATAAAATGTGGCCAAAACAGAATTTACAAGTAAGCAGTCTATCATTCACACTTAGGCAGCTTTGCACCACATCACATACATAGCCAAAACATTACTCAAATGTTCACATACTGTCTCCTTTTACATACACTACATGTAAATGCATACATGCACTACACAATGGCCTTAACTTAGCTAAATACACATCCTAAGTTATAGGAGTTCCTGAGATACAATGGACTCCATAAACAGGATGCTGGACAGCTGTGCATACCACAATAAGCACCATCACTAAAAATACCAAATGTTCTCCTAAAATCACCAACCTTTCCAGATCACAACTAGACATATGGATGTTTAATTACCTGAAAATTCAGGGCAAAATGCAAACCACAAAGGTCAGTTTGAAGGTGATCTTTCAGGTGTTCCTGGAAATAGACAGAAAGGGGAGTAAGCCCTTTGTAAAGAACTTAGTAAGGGCTTTCAATGTAAAGTCTTCCATAGCAACGTACCACCTAAAATCCAAAGACATAAAAGCATACAAAAACAACACATACACACAAATATGGCAACCATATACATCAACAAACACAGCAACAAAACAAATGAAATGCGCTAGCAACAACAACATTAGGGTTAGTCATAAACATTCAATAAAACACTAAGATATCACAATAAGATCACTATGGAAGCCCTTCTCAAGCTTTTCTTTGGTCTTAGGAGTCTTTTAGGTCTTAGTTAGCACTAACTTGGGCTCTAGAAACCCTTCTTTCTTGCTTCCATCTCTAGTGTGGTAACACTAAGGCCGAAACCTTGCCATGCTTCATTCCCCTTAACTCATACTTGGTTCCTTGAGATTTTTGCTCTCTTCCAAGCATGGTCTTAGCTTCATGGATGTTTGAAAATACAATAAACAATCTAGGAAACTTTAGAAAACCCTTACCTTTTGCTGGAAATTTGATGAACCTTAATAGAACCGAAAATAGGTTTTCTTGTACTCTTTGATGTCTTCTTTGCTTTCTCTTGCTTCCTCTTGCTTTCTTAAGGTATGGTGGTTGTGGAGGATGGTGGAGAAGGTTAAGGAAGAACCCATGGCTGATGGGGGACAAAATTTAGACAAAATCCTAAGAAAATGAATATTTTTCTTCATTTTTACATCATTTTGACCTTAGTGGCATATATGCAAATTTTTGAAACTTTGGCCAACACTTGGACAGATTATATCTAGCTATTTTGGCTGAGAAATGATGTTTTTGACCACCTTTAACCTTGTCAAAGGTCATTATAGCCTTTAGATGAAAAGGTGGACACTTGGATCCTTAATTGGCATTATGCCATAAATGATCAACTTTGCCTTCTTAAGCACTTTGGTTCCCAACAATATCCTTAATTTCATCCATCTTCTTTCATCATAATTTGATCCATGTCCTTTCCTCACAATTCTATCCATGTCCTTTCCATAGCCATCTTTGAAAATTTGTGCAATTGAGTACCCAACTTTTGTAACCTTACAATTTAGTCTATAGGTTACTTGAAAATTAGGCAATATGCCAATGCTTTTTTAAGGACCAAACTATCACTGTTTGTGCCACTTAGGGGAGTGTATATTGAATTCTTTACACTTCACAACTCATACACTATGGCGAAAATTAAAGTATACAAGTTCAGGCTCTTATGCTGTATTTTCCCATTTTGTAAAGGTGGTACCATTCTCCCCCCCTCCCCCCTTAAAAATTTTGGTGCTCCAAAATTGCCTTTAGCTTGAGGTACTCTTCTGGATATCTTTCTTGCATTTCTTTTTCAGTTTCCCAGGTGGCCTCTATTTTAGAATGGTGTGACCATTGAACTTTGATCATGGGAATAAGCTTGTTCCTTAACTTTCTGGTATCCTTGGCTAAGATAGCTATATGTTTCTCTTCATATGTCAAGTTAGGTTCCAACTGTATGCCTTTTACTACAATGACATGCTTTGTGCCCAATAGACACTTCTTAAGCATACTGATATGAAAAACATTATGGACACTTGACATGCTTGGCGGTAGAGCTAACCTGTATGATTCCTTGCCAACTCTGTCCAAGATCTTATAAGGACCTATATATCTTGGAGCTAACTTGGATCTTCTGCCAAATCTAACAGTGCCTTTGGTCGGCGTAACTTTTAGCCAAACATTGTTACCAACCTCAAATTCTAAGTCTTTTCTTCTTTCATTCACATAAGTTATGGTTCTTTAGGCACATAGATTCAGTCCTTGAAGTACAGTAATCCTTGCTTGTAGGCAAAGGATTCATACAAGGAACCCTTTTCCTCTCCAGAAACCCTTTTCAATTTAGGATCTGTGTCCTGTGCCTTTCTGATTTCTTCAATCGATCCTGATTAGATTGTCAATGTGTAGATTTGGGCTTCCTCCCACTTATGCCATAGGCAAAGTAGACTATTCTGCTCATCATGATCAGCTATGGATCCTCCTTTTAGAAGTCCTGTGTACTTCCTACTCAAGGCATCTACTACTAGATTGCCTTTACTCTCTGTGTACTCTATACTATAGTCATAGTCCATGATGTACTCTAACCATCTCCTTTGCTTCATGTTCAACTCTTTCTGAGTGAACAAGTACTTTAGGCTTCTATGGTCAGTGTAGATCACAAAAGAACTACCCATCAAGTAATGTCTCCATTGCTTCAGAGCAAAAATCACTGTTGCCAGTTCTAGGTCATGAGTAGGATAATTTTGCTCATGAGGTCTCAACTGCCTTAACCTATAAGCAATGACATTTTTGTCTTGCATAAGCACAGAACCTAACCCAAATCTAAATGCGTCTGTATAAATGATGTAGGGCTTACTTGGATCAGGAAGGATCAATACTGGAGCTTTAATCAATCTATTCTTGAGCTCCTGGAAAATCTTTTCACACTTCTCAGTCCACTCAAAGCTTTGACCCTGCTTGGTCAGATGAGTAAAAACTGAGGCAATCATGGAAAAGCCTGATACAAACCTTTTGTAATATCCAGTTAATCCTAAGAAACTCCTAATTTCCTTTATAGTCTTTGGTCTTTCCCATTCTTGCACTACCTTGACCTTTTTAGGGTTTGCCTTAAGGCCTTGTGCATCTATGATGTGTCCTAGGAAAGATAATTCCTTTATCCAAAATTGGCATTTGGATAACTTGGCATAAAGCTGATGTTCCAACAAAGTCTTTAAGACAATTTTTAGATAATCTTCATGCTCATTTTCATCCTTGGAATACACTAGGATGTCGTCAATGAACACAACCACAAATTTGTCCAGATGTGGTCTGAACACCCTGTTCATCAGGTCCATAAAAGTAGTTGGGGCATTAGTCAAACGAAATCGCATGACTGTGTACTCATAATGCCCATATTTGGTCCTGAATGCAATCTTAAGAATATCCTCTTCCTTTACTCTCAATTGGAAGTATCCAGATCTCAAATCTATCTTAGAGAAGATCTTAGCTACCTTGAGTTGATTAAATAGGACCTCAACCCTAGGGAGTGGATACTTGTTCTTGATAGTCACTGCATTGAGCTTCCTGTAGTCAATGCATAATCTCAATGATCCATCCTTCTTTTTCACAAAGAGAACCGGAACTCCCCATGGTGAAACACTTGGCCTTATGAACCCTTTTTCAAGAAGTTCATCAAGTTGTTTCCTGAGCTCATTCATCTCTGTGATAGGCATTCTATAAGGAGAAATGGATATTGGACTAGCTCCTGGCTGCAGCTTGATTTCAAACTCAATCTCCCTTTATGGTTGAATACCTAGCAGGTTTTTAGGAAAGACTTCTGGAAAGTCTCTCATTACAGGTATTCTATCCACCTCTTCTTCATAGTACAATTCATTCAATGCATAACAATAGTCATGCTCAGAAATCACAGGTATTTCATCAAATACCTCTAGTTCCATGCCATGCATTTCACACACTAATTCCTTGGAATTCACTAATGCATGCACTTTACCATCAGGCAATGTGATTTCCCTCTTAGCACAATTAATTCTTATGTTATGCATATCAAGCCAATTCATACCTAGCACTATATCATACTTAGGAATATCCAACACTAGTAGATCAGTCATAGCCTTAGTCTTTCCTACTACTAGCTCACATTCCTTAGCTAGGTCATTAGTGAAAAGACATTGACTACCTGCTATTTTCACTAAGGATATCCTAGGCATGATTCTAGTAGGCAATTTCATGGCATCAACAAATTTCCTAGCCACTATAGAAAAAGGTGCAACAGTATCAAACAGAACACTAACAGGCATAACATTAAGGTAAATGTTACCTCTTAGTGCTCCTCCCTACTGTGATGTCTCTAGCCTTTCTGCTTGGAACACTTTGCCAGTGCTTTGCACTAGAGGAACTGGTCTTTGATGTACCACCCTAGGTGGTGCCTCTTTAGGTCCTACTCCAGTAGGTCTCACTGGACCTTGGTCTTCTGGCCTTCTTCCTTGCACATGTGCGTAATCTTTGATCTAATGATCCGTTGCACCACACCTTAGGCAAGCTTGAGTATCAAAATAGCAAGGTTTCTTTCCATGAAATCTCTTGCATTTAGGGCACCTTAGGCCAGGGAACTTTCCCTTAACCTTGCCGTCACCACCAAGATGGGAACTCATGGCAATTCCCTTGCCATGTGGTGGCTCTGTCTACTTGCCTCCTGCCTGGCTGCTTTCCCCTGGTCCACTGGGAAAGTACCTTGCCTCATACTCCTCTTGCTCTACTAATAGAGCTTTCTGCACTACTTCATAGTATATGACTGCTCCAAATGGCCGCACAGCCCTTCTGATATCTGATCTTAGGCATCTGACAAATCTCTTGCCTTTAACTCCTACGGTCCATGATACTGAGGAGCTTTTTTGCTCATATTCTAGGACACTGAGGTTGTCCTGCCTTAGAGCATCAAATTTAGCTTGCTTCATATCCTTGATAACATCACTTATGTGCTGTTCATGGAATAGCTGAATAAACTCTAACCAGGTCATTTCCTTATCTTCTCGTGGCCTTCTGTCCCTCTGGACAGCATATCTATCTCTAGTGCTCATCCACCACAACTTTGCACTACCTACCAGATTGTCGGTAGCCAGTAACACTCTCTTAGTGGAGCTAAGTGGCATCCTCTCAAACATATTTTCTATAAAGATTAACCACTCGTTAGCTCTCTCTGGCCCAGCTCTTCCATCAAACTGTGGATTAGCCCTTGGAATCTCTCCAATAGTCTGACTTCATCTAGGCCTTCCAGATCATCTTATTTGTGCTTGCTGGATCTGTGAGAGCCCTCTGTATGGTGATGCTCTCTATGATCTCTCTGCCTTCTCCTAGATCTTCTCTCATTGAATTCCTTAATTCATTCCTAGTGAAGGAATGGTCATAGACTAAAGGATTAGTCCTGGACACTTGACCAATCTCAGACCTCACTCTTTTTCCTCTTGGATTTCTTTTATCCTCATCTTCCACTTCATCAACTTCATCATTTCTATTTCCTGTTCTTCTAGAAGGAACACATTCAAATGTGCTCTTAGCTTCCTCTTTTGGTTGCTCCTGTGAATCCTAAAATGCTTCTGTTTGTCCTACAGGGACTCCTTGATGTTGTGCTTGAATCAGCCTTACTAAGTTCTCATTTATTAGAGCTAAGTTTCTCTGAAGCTTAGTACCCCCTATTGGCCCTGATCCCCTCTATTTTGTCCATTTCTTTGTTGCCCAGATTCAGAGGAGGCTTTCGGGGTGGTTCCCCTATCCTTGCGACAACCATATTTACTTATTGCACTGATGATTCATCATCGAGCACATATAAAGATCATAGGTATTTCAATGGTACTTGACACTAGCAGCTGACCACACCAACATCTGTTACCCACTCTAGGGTAGTCCAATTATGGTGCCAAAATTGTGCATTTAGACTCCCAGGATTGGTAATGTTCTGTATGCCATCAGAACACTACCCTTAGTGTGCATACCTAAGTGGCCCTCTTGGGTACTATGTAAATACATGCATATTAGTCCAACCATCACACTCATAGTCACATTTCATGCACACCATGACAACAAAGAAGGAAAACACTAGCACAAGTCTTAATCTTGGCTACTACACATTAGGCAATCTTATTAGGTTCTAGTGCTAGCCACTACACCTATAACTTCCACTAATAAACTATATCATTCTAGTCATGTAACCCTCTATTTTATTTCCTCCATTATCAAGTAGGGACTTAGAGCAAACCAAGGAATTTTGTTTTACATCAATATCCCACCTATGTACTAAGTTATGGATTTTGGAAGTTGGTTACAAAATTCTGACCAAATCAACAGCAACTTACCAAATTTACAACTTCATAACTTTGGATAGAGGGCTCAAAATGAAGAAATTCCAAATCCTAGTTAAACCTCTAGATGTGTTCCAGGTGTGGTCAAAAGTTCATACCAAGATTCATTTTACACAGGGAGATATTAAACTTTAGGGCCATGGTAAAAATTCTAACGACTTTTAGACCATTTTGCCCATACAATTTTTCCAAACCATGCAAACACTTCATTCACAAGGGGTAAGCCCTCCAAGGCTATCCCATATATGTACAATACATGTAGGAAATACATGTTCTTGCACTTAACAACAAAATGTGGCCAAAACAAAATTTACAAGTAAGCAGCCTATCATTCACACTTAGGCAACTTTGAACCATATCACAAACATTGCCAAAACATTACTCAAATGTTCACATACTTGCCTCATTTTACATACACTACATGTACATGCATACATGCACTACAAAATGGTCTTAACTCAGCTAAATACACACCCTAAGTTACAGGAGTGCCTGAGATACAATGGACTCTAGAAACAGGATGCTGGATAGCTGCTGCATTCCATAATAAGCACCATCAACAAAAATACCAAATGTGCTCATAAAATCACCAAAATTTCCATTGTTAGATGCGCCTGGGGGTCGCTACGTCCATCGTAAGTTTCCAGACATGGTACCCTGAAATCGCTAAGCATGGGCGCCTCCACCACCTCCCGTACGAAGGGTGATTCTTCTCCGGTGTAAGAGTCGGATAACCTGAACCAGATTGGTTTTCAGGAGATTTGACTCTCACCTTCTCTAGTCTTCCAAGGATCTTCTCCATGAGGGCAGCTGTGTTAGCTTCCTCTTGCTGTCTCGTGGTCATCGGCAACGGCGAACTTCTTCTCCTCCTTGGAGAGTAACTTCGGCGAGGAAGAGATTGGGACTCTCGATGCGGGGATGGGCTTCGCCGACAGGAGGGCCTAGTTTCTTTTGGGACTCCCTCCCTAGTAGGTCCCGCCCTAAGGGGCATGTTCTCCATAGAAGATGTGTCGAGAGAGTCCCCGCTCCCGGAACTTCGGTGGGTGGACCTCGGACTTTTCTCCCTGCGCGCCGCCGAGGGAGAGGCCTTTCGTGCCGGAGGAGGCTGGGGCCACCTCTGGTCGAACTGCTGAGTCATTTCGGCGACAATGGAACGCTGGAAGTCTCACAATAAGCCCATCGTCACCGTTAAAGGACGGTCATCTTCTAGTACAGAAGTTTCCGCCATAGGCTGGTTGGTCGTCGGCTGAGCCTCCGGTGTAGAAGGGGACCTTGGGAGCCCCTAGTCTTTTGAACGCCGGGTCTCTACGACGGCGACCTGGGAAAGGGTTCCCATAGACGGCGCCAAATGATGGCCTTCGGCATCATCGTTGGATGACATGGTGTGTTTACGGCAAAAACTTTCGGTAGTAGGAGGTTCAGATAGGGGACTTCCGATGGCGCAGAAGCTGCAAGGACTCAGCAAAACAGAGGGTTAGGAGTTCCCCAGAGTGTTTTTCCATAGAGGATTCTCTGACACCCAAGTCAGTATTTGAAGGTGGAAGGTAAACGAAGAGCGGAGATAGTCTGGTTGGAGCCTCCCCTACCTGGGGCGCTTTCCCGAATATTTATAGGGAGGTGAATGAAAGAAGTCCATTTGCCACAGGTTACCCAAATCGTGACACGTGTTCGGTTGGATATAATCCGTACCTTCGGGCAGAGGGGGTACCTTTTAGGGGTGAGCATGGGTTGGGTAAACCCGAAACCGAAACTGAACCACCCTCAATAGGTTGGGTTGGGTTGGGTAAAAATTGATCATGGTTCTCGGGTTGGTTCCACATATAGGAGAACCGACGGTTTTTGGGTTGGTTCTTGTTCCATATAGAACCAACCCGAGGTGGAACCGAAACCGAGATATATATATAATAAAAATTATAGTATTACTAATATATCTACACACACACACACACACACATATTTCTTTGAAGTATTATGATGGTTATTTTGTGTTTTTATATTAAGCTCTTAAATTGATGTTTCAAATTGAAACAGTATAGAAGTTGTGGGATTATTTACGAAATTTCTCTATATTCACTTAAATCACTTTGCTTCATAGATCCACCACTCTTAAGTCATTTTTCTTTTGATCTTTTATTCCAGACTAATCTTTACGACACAATTATGATACTTTTTTCATTTGAGTCATGCAAAATTAAAAATTTATGACATCGACATATTTTAGGTTTTGATACTGAAGAAAATGGTCTTAAAGGCTCAGTTTTCTATATTGAATGTCATACCAATATTGAAATTACTGGAATGAAGTGAACTAGTTGAGATAAAAGATGCCCTACAAGCAACTCTTTTCAACCAATTTTGTAAGAACAACATTTTAAACTCTTTTGAATAGATCTAAGTACTTATATTTAAATATTAATTTAATTGTATATTATGTTGAATATGTCATAAAACTTATTATGGATGTAGATTTATTTAATTTTGGTGTTGTTATAGGTATATGGTATAAACCGAAAAACCCGAAAACCAGAACCGAGAAACTCAGAACCATGGTTCTAGTTCTATTCGGTTCTCGGTTCTGGGTTGGGTAGAAAAATTTTGAAACCGAGACTATTTTGAATTGGTTCAATTCCACTATAAAACCAAATCAACCCGACTCATGCTCACCCCTAATTTATCCACTAGCTTCTTATTGTCTCCTCGCAAACGACAAGGCGCTTGGCGGGCCGTTTCTGCAAAAAGAAATCAGCTTTTCTTATTTATAAGTGTTACCTTAAAGAAACTATATTAATGTTATGGAGTGTATGGTATAATAAATGATTGATTGACAGCTTAATTTTATGTGAATCGTTTGTTCTTATTTATATTATAATGAGAAACTTGTATATGTTCCCATGTTTGTGAACAAATTAATTAAGCAGAAAATCTTGTATATTGAACCGAGTTCAATGTATAACTTAGAAGTGTTTGCTTTATTTTCACCCTTACTCACCTCTTTTTATATGCTATATGTTAAAAGTTGCAAAATTAAAATCCTTTATTTTACTAAATGATACTTATTATACAGTTTAGACTCAGAAATAATTATGTCTCTAATCATTTCTTTCATATCATGACTAATAAGAAAAATATTTTCATTTAAGATAGTATTTCTTTTTATGAATTTAAGATGACAAATTTTTGTAGATTGTTTTCCTCTATCTAACGTATTTATCTTTCATATGGATCGTTCAATAAGCGAATATTTTCATTCAAGGTAATAAATATTAGCAGATTGTTTACCTCTATCAGCCTGGATGCGGCTTTGGATTGCTTCCTCCAACCCATCCTGACATGTCTACAGAGCAAGAAATTGTTTTTCTTTTATATCATCACAAAGGAAGAAAAGTTTTAATTCATCATATTGATAGTTCTTTAGCCCACTAAAATAATGGAAACAATTAACTAAATTGACTTTTTATAATATAATCAATTAAGAATTAAATATCAATGGAAAGTGATGGTAATTAATATAAAGAAATATCCCCCAACAAAAAATTAATTAATGAGCACATGTCAATTAGCAGAATAAATCACAATTTAGTATCTAGCGTTAATAACAATGTTTAAAAATGAAAAAATGCAACATAAAAGAAATAGATAGACAATTATACTAGCTAGCTAGAACATTGTTAGTATAGATAAAATATTCAGTAACTCGATCTGAGTAGCATTATAAACACAAATATTAAAATATCAAGTTAAAAGGATCGATATTTTACCAACAGATAAAAGGCATCATTTTTATTTTCCCTTTAAGCCCTGCTTTGCCTTCCGTTGCAATATCCATGCTCAGGCACGGTGCTTTTAAAGATAAAAATCTCAAGGCGTAAATTACACGCCCTTGAAAAATTCTTCGTTGCCTTAAATGATCCTTCCTGCAATTTCAAAAAACTTGACTTGGAAATGTCAAAGTGTGTGATTTGAAATAAAAACAACTAGTTTACACGTCCAAGGTTGCCACGGGATTTGAAAGCTTATTAAGTACCACGATATAATATATATTTAAATTTTATATAAATATTATTAAGAAAATTATTATCTCTAAAAGAATAATATGAAATAATTGTAAAAGCTTTAAGGTCAATTCTATAAAATATGAAAAATAAGCGTGTAATCACGATTTTTGAAATTATTAAAATATGATACAGTGACCGAATGTGAATTTTGCAAATTGGACAAAAAACAATTTCTAAACCACATTGCAATGTCGTATCCACAATCAGCATAACTTTTTGTATCTTTTAACCTTATTGATGGCGTGGAGCCTCATCGTTTATAGTCATGGTGACTGGTGGAGAGACTTCTGGGAGGAAGGACGCCTGGAGGATGGATCGCCCAAGGGAGTGTGCCTGAAAGCTAAGAAACAAAGGGTTAGGAGGCCCCCGGAGTGTTTTTCCGGGGGGGAGCCTCCGACGCCCAAGTCAGTGGTTGACTGAGACCAAGGCAGAGGAAATAGCACGAAGGGGCTGAAGAGTCTCGCCTGGTAATTTTCTCAGAGTGTAGGAGCAGTGTTTTGCCAACCATCCTCCTGCCAAGTATTAATTCCTGGTATTTATAGGAGTGCCTAGCCCGTTCAGATCGCGACACGTGTTCGGTCGGATGTTCCTGAATTTCTGGGCGTAGGAGACAGATAGCTGGTAGCAGGTTGCCTTGAGCCATGTGCTGAGATGGGCCATGATGTGATTCTGATGGCGTCCGTGTGTCAGAGCGCCTTTTGAGGCGGCTTGTGACGTCTGTGAAAGGACGTGTCAGAGGCTTCCTTAAATGCTTTCATAAATGCTCCTGCCGTACTCCCGAGGTCCCTGGGTGAGGTCGTCCTTTGGTACGGACAGAGCCTCTTCGGGAAACAAGCCCTCAGTTTGGGGGTTCCCAGTTTCAGGGAGTTTCGCCTTCGGGGATATCATGTTCGGCTCGCTATGTCTGGTGCCACTTTCCGAAGGCGATCTGTTCACAACCTTGGGGGGGCAAGTAGTATCCTTGGGTTTTCCTGGCGTGCCGGGCTCGGAGCTCTTCGGCTATCTCCCGAGGTGCATGATCACACCTTTTCTCGGGTAGCGCCAGCTTCTTCTGGCCATTCTTGTGGCAGGGAGTTCGGCCAGATAGAGGCGATAGCGTTTGGCTATCACATGGCCCCCTTTGGAAAGCCGAAGTGAAGACTTCGGTTTTGCATCTCTTTCCGAGGTTGTTTATGGGAGTCTCTTTGGAAGCTCAACCTGTTCCGAGGATGCGCCTTTTGCCCGAAGATCATGGGCTCTTCGGCCTTGGCCTGTTCTTTGGTGTCTTCGAGGCGGAGCCTGTGCCGAAGATACACCTCATGCCCGAAGGTCATGGGCTGTTCGGCCATAGCCTGTCTCTTGGTGTCCTTGAGTTGGCCTGCTCTTTGTTTCTGCAGGTCTGTTTGGCCAAGCGTGTCAGTCTGAGCGGCGCGTCCCAGTTTTCCAGGGATGTCAGAAGACGTGTCCCTCATTTTTGCGCAGCGGTTGACACGTGGCACTTTGCCATTGGAGGAGAGTCGAGTCGGTTACAGAGGGCACGCCTTTTCAGGTGCAGAGAGCAGTTACGGCGGCGGTTCGCCTCCAAAGGGTACTTATGATGATGTTTCGGTTACTCACCTCTGGCTTATAAATAGCCCATTCCATCATAAGTTCCTTTTGCTTTTTCTTCTGCTCTTTTCTCTGCTTTGCCCCTGTTCTTGCACTTTCTTGCTTTCTGTGGCGGAGCTACCTTAATCAGAGCTTTTTTCCAGCCAACTTTCACGACGGCGTCCTCAAATTTTGGCAAATCTTTCGAGAGTTGTTTTCCGTTTTTCCCGAGCGTGATGGCTCAAGGGACTTCGGAAAACTGTCTCTGTGCTTATTTCGGCGAGTACTTCTGCGACGTTCTTGTTTCCCATCTTTCCCGAGCATGATGGCTCAAGGGACTTCGGAAAACTGCCTCTGCGAGATTTCTCCATCTTTTCCCGAGCGTGATGGCTCAAGGGACTCTGGAAGGTCAATCTGCGCTTTATTACGGCGAGCATCTTCGCGGAATTCTGCTTTGCACAATTTTGGATACTTAAGAACTTTCCTTAAGAGCATTCTGTACTTACAATTCCTCCGCTTCATCTTAGGCGTAGAATTTTTTCAAGGCGTCTGAGTGCCAAGTATTTTTCAATTCTACGCCTTCGGCGTCGCCAAGTTTGTACACGCCTTTTCGTACTTCGGCGAGAACCAGATAAGGTCCTTCCCAGTTTGCGCGAAGTACTCCGTGGGACGGCCTTCGGGGTGCAAAGTCAGCCTTTCGGAGAACGAGGTCTCCCTTCTTGATTTCTTTTGGCCTGGCCCGTAAGTTTACAGCCGCGGCCACTCTTTGCTGAAAAGCTTTTCTTCTCAGCTCGGCTATTTCTCTGTGTTCGCCGACGAGGTCGAGCTTGGTTCTGAGGCCGAGGTCGTTTCCACCTTCATCAAATATTTGCACCCGTATTGATGGTCTGACTATCTCGACTGGGATAATGGCCTCTGTCCCGAAGACTAGTGAAAAGGGAGTTTCCCCTGTGGCCCTTCGGGGCGTCGTTCGGTAGCTCCACAATACGCTTTGGAGTTCTCCTGGCCATTTCCCTTTTGCTTCTCCCAGTCTCTTTTTCAGGCCATCTTTTATGGTCCTGTTCGATACTTCCACCTGCCCGTTGCTTTGGGGGTGAGCTACTGGGGCGAAGTGCATTTTTATTCCGAGGTCGCTGATAAATTCCTGGAATCCTTTGTCTATGAATTGGGATCCATTATCAGCTACTAGTACCCTCGGTATGCCAAATCTGCATACAATGTTCTTCCATACGAACTTCTGCACTTCTTTTGCCGAGATAGTTGCCAGCGGTTCTGCCTCGACCCATTTAGAGAAATAGTCCACTGCTACAACGCAGAATTTCACGCCTCCGGGTGCTGTGGGGAGTGGCCCAATAAGGTCTATACCCCAGACTGCGAACGGCCAAGGATAGTCAGCCGAACTTACCGTCTCCGAGGGTGCCCTCTGGATGTTCGCGTGTCTCTGGCAGCTACCACATTTTCGGACGAACTGTCTTGCGTCCTTTCTCAGGGTAGGCCAGAAGTATCCTTGGTGAAGTATCACCGCTGCAAGGGCATCAGTTCCGATATGTGAGCCACACATGCCTTCGTGGACCTCTTCAAGGATCATTTCAGTATCCTCTTCAGCCACGCATCTCTGCAGCGGGTTTGCATATCCCTGCCGGTATAACTCTTCACCAATCAGGAAGAATCGGCCGGAGCGTCTTCGCAGTCTCGCAGCGTCGCCGGGGTCTTCGGGGAGCATATTTTCTGCGAGGTATCTCTTTATGGGATCTTTCCATCCTTTTCCCGAGGTCGCTATGCTCAGCACTGAGATGCTCGGATGGTCTAGCACCTCGGTGTATGTTTTCGACTTCGCCAAGCAATCCGCCTCAGTGTTATTCCGCCGAGGTACATTTTCGATCCGTACGGCGTCAAACTCTTGGATGAGCTTTGCTACCAGCTCGTGGTATTTTGCCAAGATTGGGTCCTTCGCCCCATAATCTCCTGCCGTCTGCCGAACTACCAGCTGGGAATCGCTGTGAGCTTTTAAGTTTCTCACGCCAATCCTTCTGGCCAAGCGTAATCCCGCTATGAGGGCTTCATACTCAGCCACATTGTTTGTGACGCTGAAGCTGAACTTGATAGCCTTCATTACCTCCAGGCCTTCGAGTCCTCTGATGACTATTCCAGCTCCCTGGTGTTCGGAACCCGAGGCTCCGTCAACATGCAAGGTCCATTATGGCTCACCCTCGTTCGGATCTTGGTGGCTGTCCTCAGTGGTGGGTATTTCGGCGATAAAATCTGCCAGTGCTTGGGCCTTTATGGCCTTCCGAGGCTCATATATGATTTCGTGCTCGCCAAGCTCTATGCACCACTTGGAGAGCCTTCCCGAATGATCAACTTTCTTCATAACATCCCGTAGTGGTAGACTACTTCGGACGATGATGGGGTGAGCCTGAAAGTACAGTTGCAGCCTTCTTCCTGCAAGCACCAAGGCGTATATAGCTTTTTGAAGCAAAGGGTAACTGATTTCGGCGCCATGCAGGGACTTGCTGACGTAATAGACTGGCCATTGCTTTGGGCCTTCTTCTTTCACGAGGACCGAGCTTACAGCTTTCTCCGTGACAGCGAGGTACAATACGAGTGGCTCTCCCTCCCGAGGTTGTCGTAGAGTCGGCAGGCTGGCCAGGTAGACTTTGAGTTCTTCCCAGGCCTTTTGGCAATCTTCATCCCAAGGATGATCATTCCTTCTGAGGTCGCCTTCCCTTTTTGCTGCCTTTGTTAGGACTTTGAAGAAAGGTCGGCACCGATCTCCGTACCTAGAAATAAACCTGGTTAGGGAGGTTATTCTTCCGGTGAGCCTTTGCACGTCTTTGACCGTGGCAGGAGTTCGGAATTCAAGCAGAGCCTTAATCTTCTCGGGGTTAGTGTCAATGCCTCTTTCGGATACCATGTACCCAAGGAACTTTCCCGAGGTTACCCCGAAGATGCACTTTTCAGGATTGAGCCGAATCCCAAAGGCTCTGAGCTTTTGGAAGGTTTCCTCTAGATCTGCAACGTGGTAGCCAGGCAGCTTGCTCTTGACTATCATATCATCAACATATACCTCCATGTTTCTCCCCATTTGGTCCTTAAAGACCTTGTTCATCAACCTTTGGTAGGTGGCTCCTGCATTCTTGAGCCCGAAGGGCATCCTGATATAGCAGTATGTTCCTCCCTCGGTGATGAAGGCAGTTTTTTCTTCATCTTCGGGGTCCATCCTTATTTGATGGTAGCCACTGAAGGCGTCTAGGAAACTTAGGAGCCCATATTCCGCAGTTGAATCTACCAGCTGATCTATTGGCGGCAGAGGGTATGAGTCTTTCGGGCAAGCATCGTTCAAATTTCTGAAATCGATGCACATCCGGAGTTTGCTGCTACCTTCTTTTGTGGCGATGACCACGTTGCTTAACCATTCGGGGTACTTCACTTCCCTGATAACTTTGGCTTCCAACAGTCGCTGGACTTCGGTTTTGACAAAGTTGCCCTTATGGGCTGAGATGCTTCGTTTCTTTTGCCGGACAGGCCTTGCTTCCGGGCTTACTTTGAGGCTGTGCTGTATTATGCCAGGGTTCACCCCCGGCATATCTTTTGGCGAGTAGGCAAACAGATCTTTATTTTCCAGCAGAAAGGATACAAGTTTTTCCTTGTCACCTTCGGCCAAGCTCTTCCCTATTCGGGTATATTGTCCTGGGACAAGATCTACTGCTTCCGTTTCTGCCTTTGCGGGATCTTCTCCTTTGCCTTTCTCCTGCACCTTTGCCTCCACCGTTTGTGTAGAGTTGTTTGCCGGAGCCTTTCGTGCTTTCACAAACACATTTCTTACCTCGGCCTGGTCTATGAAGATCTCTGCATCTCCATCCTTGGTGGCGAATGTGACAGTCAAGTACTTCACATCAGGGCGAATGTGCAGGTTTCCCTGTCTCTGCCTTCCAAGGATGGCATTGTACGAGGACTGGACGTCCATGACGATGAACCTCGCCATTGTGGAGGCGTACAACTCAGCTGCTCCACCTACCGAAGTCCCTTTCATCATCAGTGGGAGGTCGATCCATCCGAGGATGGGTAGTTCGGATGGCCCAACGCCGAAGGTGGGCATGGTGACAGGCTTAAGCTCGCTGCTGGAGATGCCCAAGTTCGGCAGTAAGTGCGAGAATAGGACGTCAGCATTTGATCCATCATCAAGTAGCACCCTTTTGACGTCCCAGTTCCCTATCCTCGCCGTTATCAGCAGCGGATCGTCGTGGGGGAAGACGACGGTGGATCCATCTTTGCGGGCCAGTTTCTTCGCTGGTCTTTGATATTCCATGACCGCAATCTCTCTGGCTTTCCGCTTTCTTTCCGAGGATGGGAGCCCCGTGGTGATTGTTTGTATAACCCCTGCCGGAGGTGGAGGGCGCCTTTTTGGACTTCGGTTTCTCCGCCTGTCGGAGTCGTAGTCCTCATCTTCGGCCCTTCCTTCCTCCTCTTTTCTGCCTTTTGGGGAGGGCATCCGCAGGTATTTGCAAAGTTGGCCCTGTTTTATCAGCGACTCTATGTACTTCTTCAGCTGGAAGCAGTCTTCGGTGTCATGACCGTGGTCGCGATGAAACTGGCAGAACTTCTTTGCATTCTTCTTATTATCGGCGGTCATGGCCCTTGGCCGCCGAATCTGCGTCCCTTGCCTTTCCAGCGCCATGAGGATGTTGGTCCGTGTGGTGCTCAGGGGCGTGAAACTTTGAGGCTTCCTTCCCCGCATCCTCCGAGATCGTCCTGCCTGTTCGGTAGGATTACGGGCTTGCTGATTGGACCCTTCGGCGCGGTGGTTGTCTGACTTTGGCCCAGCCATTCTCAGCTCCTCGGCTGTCATGTGCTGTTCGGCCCTTCGGTAAAATTCTCCGAGGGTGTCCGGGGGGTCCTTTGAGAACTCGTAGAACAGCTGTGAGTCCCGCCGAAGGCCCCGTGTCATGGCAAGAATGCGGATTTCGGGCCGAAAGTCTGGGACGCTCAGGGCTTCCCTGTTGAACCTTTCGACATAGTCTCGGATGGTCTCTCCGTTTCTCTGCTCTATGTCGAACATCTGGACAGGCATCTTCGCAGTCGGCCTGCTCCCGATGAATTGCTGCGTGAAGGCCGTGGACAACTCCTGGAACTCAGTGATGGTCCCTGGAGGCAATGAATTGTACCACGCAGTTGCTGGCCCTGTGAGGGTGACTTCAAAGCATTTGCACATGGTAGCGTCATCAGCACCGTGCATTATCATGCTGCGTCTGTATTTCGTCAGATGGGCCTGTGGATCAGTGCGGCCATCATATATATCTAGCCGAGGCACTCTAAAGTCACCTGGCATGGCTGCTTCACCAACGGCACGAGTGAAAGGGGAGTCATCTTCGCAGAAGGTCCCCGAGAGTCTGGCCCAAACAGGTTTTCTGGCCATTTGCTTCTCCACTCTATCTAGCCGTGCTAGTATCCTCTCCATAAGCACTGTGGTACTCGGCCCTCCTTCGGGGAAGGGAGACTGTCGGCGCCTCTTCGGGGAGCGAGTTCGGCGCTGAGGAGACGGGGACCTCGCCTCAGCCGACGAACTTCTTCGCTGCAAAACCCTTGGTCGCTCAGACCTCTTTCGTCCCACAGGCTGTTTCCCGATGGGCATATCTTCCGTGGACGATTCTTCGCGCGGATCTCCACTTCCCGAGCTGCGATGAGTAGACTTGGGGCTTTTCTCCCGAGGGCGTGTTGGTGAGGGGGGGCTCTGGGCCTGTGTTTGCTGCGGCCACCTCCGGTCGATTTGCTGGGTCATTTCAGCCACGACCGAACGTTGGAAGTCCCTCAGGAAACTCATGGTGATTACCAGAGGGCGGTCTTCCTCAGGCGCAGAAGTCCCTGGGAGTGTCTGCTCAGTGGCCGGTTGTATCTCAGGCGCGGACTGAGACCTTGGGAGTCCCTTGTCCTTAGAACGCCGAGTCTCAACGACGGCGATCTCAGAGCGGGTTCCCACAGACGGCGCCAAATGATGGCGTGGAGCCTCATCGTTTATAGTCATGGTGACTGGTGGAGAGACTTCTAGGAGGAAGAACGCCTGGAGGATGGATCGCCCAAGGGAGTGTGCCTGAAAGCTCAGAAACAAAGGGTTAGGAGGCCCCCGGAGTGTTTTTCCGGGGGGGGAGCCTCCGACGCCCAAGTCAGTGGTTGGCTGAGACCAAGGCAGAGGAAATAGCACGAAGGGGCTGAAGAGTCTCGCCTGGTAATTTTCTCAGAGTGTGGGAGCAGTGTTTTGCCAACCATCCTCCTGCCAAGTATTAATTCCTGGTATTTATAGGAGTGCCTAGCCCGTTCAGATCGCGACACGTGTTCGGTCGGATGTTCCTGAATTTCTGATGGGCCATGATGTGATTCTGATGGGGGCCTGTGTTTGCTGCGGCCATCTTTGGTCGATTTGCTGGGTCACTTCAGCCACGACCGAACGTTGAAAGTCCCTCAGGAAACTCATGGTGATTACCAGAGGGCGGTCTTCCTCAGGCGCAGAAGTCCCTGGGAGTGTCTGCTCAGCGGCCGGTTGTATCTCAGGCGCGGACTGAGACCTTGGGAGTCCCTTGTCCTTAGAACGCCGAGTCTCAACGACGGCGATCTCAGAGCGGTTTCCCACAGACGGCGTGTCACACCTCACTCAGGCCCTGGCCTAAAAGTTACTAACTTAAAACCACCAGCCCAACTTCAAACTGGGTTTCTAGTTCTCGGCCAAGCAAGAAATGGCAACTTTTAAGTCTTATTTTCTTAAGTTAAAAGGCCTGGGAGGTGGCCCAGGTGGCTTTAATAAAATTCAATAACAACTTGCAGCAAGGGCAAGGCCCAAACCCTTAACTTGCTCTACAAGCAAGGATTCACTTAATGCAATTTTAGTGCATACATAGTGTGCATCATGTGTGCTAACTATATGGCAGCCAAGAAGCCCACAAGGTTGGTTTAGAGTTTTGAAAACCATATGCAAGATATACATGATGCATTCGGTCAACACTTGTACATATGCTTATACCATTAGTCTTCATGAAACAAAGCCCATCATCACATGAACATGCCAAACAATGGCCCATAATCACATAAACATAAGCAAGCATTAAGCCATCCATAATCCATACATAACTTGGCATACAAAACCCATCCAAACATAATAAGTCTAGGCACAAATGACTACACATATATACACCAAAAGAGTAGTCTACCTAGTAGTCCAAAACATGGCTACAAGCGAAGAGAATCCAAAAGTACATATGCCAAGTTATTACAAGCCATGTCTCCTAATGGTCAAACAAGACCTTAAGTATTCCATACAGGAGCACACACTGCAAAACTAGCCCAATGGCTTGGTTCATGGTCATAAAGGCAAACACTATGATCAAGGCCACAGTCCACATATCCATAGCTCCCCCTAGACAAGTCTCCACTACTGCCTGCAAACTCTAACCATAAGTCTCGGCCAATAAAGAATAAGACTTGTAATGAAAACCAACTGCTAAGCCAAGCACACATTGGCACATACCTTGGAAAGCAAGCAAATATAAACACTAAGCACACACACAAGCAGCTTAGTCCTACTCAGGCCGAATATCTTTGCCTGAAAATAGAGAATGGGCAGTAAGCATATAACTCAGTAGGATTCACATCTATATATAAACAACTCAAATGAGTCTATTTAGTTAAGTTGAGAGTTCACTCAAGCTTAACCTCCAGTTCATTAGCTTATCCTGCAAAACAGACACAAAGACAAGAAAACAGGCATAGACATATACCAAAATACACAATTATAGGAAGTAACTCACTTAAGGGTCAGCATGCACAAGAAATTCACCAAAGCACACAAGTACACACACACACTTCACAAAGTGGCTCTTGGCCATATCCATCCATACATGTACTCATGTGCATTTCTTGCACACAAACTTACCAAAATACCAATTCCATTAGGAGCTCCTAAAATGCCAAGCAAATAGGCCACATTTAATTGCATTTCTAGTACATGTACCATAGTTAATTAGCTAATCAACAACCAAATAAGTAACCACATTATGCCCATCAAGTAACTAAGGTCATTTGGCACAATTAACCATCACTTAGCCACTCTAGACACTTGTATCATGGTATACAGTACCAAGCAGAACAAGTGTCAGTGAACCCTACCTCAATTAGCTATCGGTCTTAACCAAGTTTCAAATGTCCAAGTGCTCTTCAATTCCAATGCCTAGCATGACAACACATAGGCATCATTACACAACCCATGGACCCAAAATACCATGACCATATGAAGAACACTATGACCCACATATACACTTAAGCTCTCGGCCAAAGTATTACACAACTCATGGACCCAAAATACCATGACCATATGAAGAACACTATGACCCACATATACACTTAAGCTATCGGCCAAAGTGCCATTATTCCATATACATGTACTGCCCATAATTCCAACACATTACATGACACTCAAGTCACCAATAAGTCATATCCATGGTAGTATTACCAATCCATCAAGTGAAATGCACTATGTTACCATGTATTAATCTCTCGGCCAAAGTACACATTTTCACATCGTTACATTACCCAACATTCTTGTTTACTACATGAGCATGTAAACATCCACTAAACTTATTCATGGCACAAATGCCATGTAACCAAGCAAGCATACTCAAGTACTTTAGCCCAAGTTCTCGGCCACATTGCCCAACTATGCACATTGATGTCATTTATCCACTAACACATTTCATGATCTTATGGCTATCAAATAACAATGCTCATGGCATAACTACCATGTAATCCATGGTAACACATCGTATTATACCCAATTATGCTCTCAGCCTTTACACTAAACTTCCCATTATAATGTTTCTCATCCATTCAAACCAACATATGACCATCAAGTCATCCAATAGCATTACTCATGGCATGCAAACCATGTATTCAAGTAATGGACATTTAATTATACCATTCCATACTTTCGGCCATGATACCCACTCATTCCAAACTTTCGGCCATGATACCCACTTCACATACACATGTTCTTCACTTAATCCAAGCCAACATACAAACACCAATGCATCAATAAGCATGGTTCATGGCATCAATGCCATGTGATTAAAGATAGAGCATGGATTACCTCAAATCCACCTTTCGGCCAACACGCTAACTTCCACAAATTTGGTGTCCTTCACCACAACAACCTATCACAAGGTTAAACAAGCATCAACAAGCATCATACGTGGATTAATTTCCATGAACTCCAAGAAGAACACCAAGAACGCATTCGGCCAACAATCCACTTCCAAACCGAGACATACTTTGCTCATTTAGCTTAACATAACTTCAATTAAACACTTAAGTTCCTTGTACATGGAAGAACTACCATGAATTCAAGGAAACATTGAAGTTACCTCAAGAACCCTAGCTTGGTTGGCTCGGTTCTTCTTCAATCTCCAAGTTCCAACTTTGATTCCAAGCAAACAAGAACCGAAACACTCCTTCCCAAGCTTGAATCTCCTAAAGCCTTCAAATTTCTTTGGAATTCAAGATCAATTTGTGAAGGAACTCTCAAGAACACTCGGCCAAAGAAGAACAAAGGAAGCCCGAAACTAACAAATGGCGTTGGACTTAGTTTCGGCCGAATTAACCATTGTTTTCGTTAGCTAAAATGCTAACTTTACCCTCCATAATTTTTGCATGGTATAATGTAGCCCTTAGCTCCACAAATGCTCAAAGCCGCCACTTAAACTTGTGTTAAAATGAACAGACAAGTACCAAGGCCATATAAAACCATGGCATAACCGGCCATGAACTAATAATCAACTAGTTAGTTTTTTTAGCTAACTAGTGAATAGTGTACTTAGTGGAAGACAAGGATATGACTAGTAATCATTATTGTCTCCCAAAAATGGTCTAGTCTTGCACTAGCCATCACAAAAGTTTGCATGGCCACAATTGCCATCTTTAATCTTGTGGTTTCACTTGTACCACTTAAATTGGTGCACAGTTTAGTCCCCTTTTTTAGTTCTCTGTCAGTCTTCCAAATGTACATTTCCCATGTGCAATTAAGTCCTGAAAGTCTCCTGTTTTGCACATAGGCCACTGTGCCAGTCTCCATGACTCCTCTTTCTTCCCTTTCTGTTTTCTCTCACTTTCTTTGTTTTTCCTTGGCCTAAGCCAAGCACTTAGGAGGTGCCTAACACGGCGCCAAATGATGGCGTGGAGCCTCATCGTTTATAGTCATGGTGACTGGTGGAGAGACTTCTGGGAGGAAAAACGCCTGGAGGATGGATCGCCCAAGGGAGTGTGCCTGAAAGCTCAGAAACAAAGGGTTAGGAGGCCCCTGGAGTGTTTTTCCGGGGGGGAGCCTCCGACGCCCAAGTCAGTGGTTGGCTGAGACCAAGGCAGAGGAAATAGCACGAAGGGGCTGAAGAGTCTCGCCTGGTAATTTTCTCAGAGTGTGAGAGCGGTGTTTTGCCAACCATCCTCCTGCCAAGTATTAATTCCTGGTATTTATAGGAGTGCCTAGCCCGTTCAGATCGCGACACGTGTTCGGTCGGATGTTCCTGAATTTCTGGGCGTAGGAGACAGATAGCTGGTAGCAGGTTGCCTTGAGCCATGTGCTGAGATGGGCCATGATGTGATTCTGATGGCGTCCGTGTGTCAGAGCGCCTTTTGAGGCGGCTTGTGACGTCTGTGAAAGGACGTGTCAGAGGCTTCCTTAAATGCTTCCATAAATGCTCCTGCCGTACTCCCGAGGTCCCTGGGTGAGGTCGTCTTTTGGTACGGACAGAGCCTCTTCGGGAAACAAGCCCTCAGTTCGGGGGTTCCCAGTTTCAGGGAGTTCCGCCTTCGGGGATATCATGTTCGGCTCGCTATGTCTGGTGCCGCTTTTTCGAAGGCGATCTGTTCACAACCTTGGGGGGGCAAGTAGTGTCCTCAGGTTTTCCTGGCGTGCCGGACTCGGAGCTCTTCGGCTATCTCCCGAGGTGCATGATCACACCTTTTCTCGGGTAGCGCCAGCTTCTTCTGGCCATTCTTGAGGCAGGGAGTTCGGCCAGATAGAGGCGATAGCGTTTGGCTATCACTTATGTTGATTTTTTTAATCCTTTTGATGTTAAAGATAATTTTCCTGGCATTATCTATTTGTTTAAATTTTCAGTTGCATCAAAGCCATATATCGTTCTGCAAAATAAATAAATAAGTTAATTCATGCATTATTGATAACCATAAAACATGACAAGTCCCATTTTGAATATTTTGGACACATGTAAAACTAACAAATGCATTTATATTTGCGCACAAATGTAAAACTAAGTTGCAAACGTAAGATCAACAAACGTGTCATTACTGTGGCACTTATTAGTGAACTCGTTTCTTACCATGGATATTGCTTGAAACACAATTTCTCAACTGCTTGTAGCTAACGGAAATGAATGAACAGAAGCAGAACAGAAGCATCAGAAGATATTTCTTTGTTACTATGTTAATTATTCACGGCATGGGAATAACCATAAAGCAGCGATAGTGGCTAATGAAATCAGAAAAAACAAAATTCAATGATCTTTATTTGAGCATTCTCTTCTCTTGTTTGAACAGAAAAATTCTGCACACCAGTAAATTGAAATTTATGAAGCATAAAAGAAAAATGTGGGTTTGGAGGGGTGGGGAGAATGCACCCTATCAGCCACATCTCCGGCTTTAAATCATGATGAACAGCTCTTTGTAGGTGATAAAAAGCATCCACCCTAAAATTTGAAGAACTACACTTTTGGCATCTTCCTTGGGATATCTACGCCTTCTGAAAATAAAGGAGTAACGAAAACAACTTGATAAGTAAACGTAAAATTAAAACATCATAACCACACTTAGTGCATATGATATCTGTTAGTACCTTGATAAAATTCTGTGCAAAAGTTCACCTTCATACAATATGGGAAGAAAATATCCAAAATTTCATTAGATGCAACTTACAATTTTATAGTCATACAGGGAAAATGGCATTCTAGGCACAGTGCAAGGCCAACAAAAATCATGAATAGAATTTTGCATTTTTTTGGTATGAAATAATCATATAAAGACGTTCAGAAGTCAGAACTCAACCTTCATGAACCATTTAAATTTAATATTCCCCTTAATTTTATTTCTGTGTACCAAAATAAACATTTATAGCTAGGATTCATTATAAAATTAATAGAAATTAGTTCTTTACATGGACTAATTAATTTAACAATATCATGGTCTTCACACCATAGATTTTATAGCTAATATTCATCTAACTTCCTAAAACTATAAAAACTAAAATGAAAACCTCCAGCACCTATAATTCCAATAAAATAGCAATAACCAAAAGCACAATTGATTTAACTTGTTTCATAGGTAATAGGGAACTTTTTTGAATTCAAATATGTTGTCCTCTTGCTCCTTAAACCCAAAACACATACCCTAAAACCCTCAACAAAAAACCATAGCTCCCAAAATATAACCTTATCCTTAAACCCAAAACCTATACCCTAAACCCAAAACCCATATACTAACCCACAACCCATGCTCTAGACTAGGTAACATTATACGCACCTATTTTTATAACCAGGTCATGTGTTAAGAACCTAATTCAGTGACTGATCACCGGTGTTGATGCTCAATTTTAAATTTCTACTATTTGTTACTATTAATTAGGGATGGCAATTGGGTGGGTTGGGTCAGGTTTAGGTTAGGTCATTCAAGTTCAGGTTTAGTCGGGTTAGTATGAATTTGGGTTTAGGTTGTGTTCAGGTCAGGTCATTTGGGTTCGGGTTAATTTCAGGTTGAGTTGATTTCGGGTTCGGGTTGGGTTGGGCCAGGTTTATTTGGGTTCGGGTTCACTTCAGGTCGGATCTATTTTAGTCTCGGGTAACTTCAGGTCAGCTTTTGGGTCAAATTCGGGTCAACCTTTGTGTTCACGCGAGTTACTAGTGTGAAGTCAAAACGATTGAATCGATTCAATTTTTTTTAAAATTTAAATCAAATAATTTGATTTTTTGTATGATTTAATTTTAATTAAATTTTATTTTTTAGTATATTTAATTAAAACATTCATAAAAATCTTCTTCATTATAGTTTAGTACATATTTAAGTAATTTAACATTGTTAGTAATATTTGATTGTTTTTCTAAACTCATACTATTTAACTATCATTGTATAGGTTATTCAGATATTCACCTAGCTATCACCTAAACATCCACAACGACAATTTTGTTATGCTTATGTTTCAATGAATTTTCTTTAAAATTATAACGAAATGCAAATCAAGTTCACCAGTGACTAAATTGTAAAATTTGAAAAAATTTGGGTGGAACTGAAAAGATTTCAAAAATTTTAGGACCCATGTTTTAATTATTATGGGTGACTAAAATAAAATTTTTAAAAATTCAAGTACCTTATTGCACTACACTTAAAAGTTTAGGGATGAATGGTGTAATTTTAACAATTACCTATTAAGATCATTAAACTTACTAAATATAAAAATTACTTCTATTGGAAAAATCCAAATATGGAATTCACTAAATATGGATTTTTTTCTCCCAAATAAGATACTTGCAATATAGAGAAGTCATCAAAAAATAGAAGTTACAAAATATGGAAATCCCTTCTCAAAAAACGAAACTACCAAATATAAAAGTCTTATCTCCAAATATGAGACTTACTAAATATGGAAATACAAAAAAAATGAAAGTTACTAATTACGGAAGTCACCATTCCTAAATATAAGACATATTGAAGATGAAAGTCTTAAAAAATGGAAGTTACTAAATATGGAAACCTCCATATTTAGGACTAACTTAATATGAAAAATAATGAAAGATGAAAGTTAAGGTTTAGGATGACGGTTAAAATCAGGTCTTGTCAGATTTAGTTATCGGGTCATATTGGGTTTAGGTCAGGTCAGTCTCAGGTTTGGGTCATTTTGGGTTCGGGTCATTTCGGGTTCAGGTATTTCGGGTTTGGGTCATTTGGGTTCCGGTTTTCTCAGTTTTCCCTTTAATCGGGTTCGGGTTTAGGTTAAGTTGGGCACAGTCGGGTTCAGGTCGTTGACTTTTTTAGTCAAATCGGGTCAGGTCGGGCTAAAATTTAGGTGGGTTTGGCCAAGTTATCAAGTCAGGTTCAATTTTGCCATTCCTACTGTTAATCTATAAATTATATTTTTTCTAAGTAACTCAAACTTAGACCTAGTGGTTAGGGCTTTTACTTGTGCTGATAATTTGTTAGTACTAGCTTTGGGCCCCAAAAACCCTTCAGTTAGGATAAGAATAGTATTATATTTCCTCAGGAAGTTGTTGAACGGGGCATTGTACCCCTTGAAACCAGTTATGTATGAGATGTGAAGAAATAATGCCACTAAGAATCATAGATCAGCCAAATGGGTTGTAAAAGCTTAATACTAACTGAGGATTCTTCAGTTAGGACGTTTCCATAATCATATTAAGGATTGGGACTAGTTATAAAAGCTTACGTATACAATTTTTCCTCTTTTATTTTAAAAACCGACACGATGTTTACCAAATTTTAACCAAATTTTAAAATTGTAATTAGCCAAATGGATTAAATTGTAATTCACTCAAAAGTTTGAGGTCTTTTTAATTAGCCAAATGGATTAAATAAGCCACTAACATTAAGGGTGTGCATGATTGGGTAAACACGAAATGTAACCTGAATCACTTCTAAAGGGTTAGGTAAAAATAAATCATAGTTTACCGGTTGATTCCACATCGAGGAAAGCCATCGTTTCGAGTTGGTTTCGATTCTATATGAAACCAGCCCAAGATGGAACCAAACTGAAAGTATATATATCAATATATAAAAAAATAATGATATTACTAAATTGCTTATATATTTTTTTATGGACATGTACACTTAAAATGTATATTTAAATATGTACATTACTAAGTTGCTTAAATATTTGTGTTTGAACACGTACATTAAACATTTAGATAAAAAAATTATGGTATCCTTGATATATGGTGATGGCCGAAGTGCCATGATCTTGGCCACTAACTTCGGAGGAGGGGCCAAACGCCTGACATATCCAACCTCGGAAGGCCCATCGCACCAACCTCGGAGAGTTACTGTATCACCTCCCCATCAGAGGACGAATGAACCAACTTCGGAAGAGTAAGAACACCCCGAAGAAACAGTGTCACCCCGGGAGAAGTCCTTGCTCGTCTACCTAAAAGGTAACGTCGGCCGAGGGACCTCGGAGGGGTGATGGGTGATACGAAGGAGTCTCTGACATATTTGCCCGTACGTCCTAGACGTTGACCTCAAGCATTCTGACAGGCCACTGTAGTCCGTGCTCTGGCACACTGAGACACGATTCTCGACAAACCATTGCCCGAGAAAGCCTGCACACGGCTGACCACTTTCCTGTTCAAGAGGTACGGATCATATCCGTCCATACACATGTCACGATCAGGAGGGTTCATTTTCTCCTATTTGCAGCAGGAAAAACTCTGGGCAAGGGGGGGAAGGGGGCTGGACAGGAGCTTTGGAGAATACTCCAGAGTCCCAGTTTTCTCCTCTTTTCTCCTCTAGGCATGCCAGAAAAACGCCTCTGGCGTGATGCTCCTCCTTATGTGCATGCCAGAAAAATACCCCCAGCCAGTCTATTTTATGCCTATTCTTTGCTATTTAGAGGCACTGACTTGGGCGTCGGAGGCTCCTCCCCAGAAAATCACTCTGGGGACCTCCTAACCCCTATTTTCTGTATATTTTAGGCTGAACCGCTTGAAGACGTCAGCTTTTTCAGGCTCCTTCCTGCACCGAAAATCCTTCATGGCCCCGGCTCTCCATCGTAGGACGGCCACCTATGACATCCCTCAGGAGGTCCCTGTCACCCCCGTCGTGGAGCCACGGCGGGATCGTAAACGATGGCTAACCCAACGCCATCATATGGTAAATTGTACATATTTATACTATGATTTTTCTTGACATTTTCTTGTCTTTTAAATAGTTTTGACAAAAAGTTGGTGCGAAATTGCATCATATTGTATTTTTATATTAGATTTTAGCTTAATTGCAAAAAGGAACGATTTTGAGAACTTCTGGAGCAGAATTAGAAGATTTTGGAGAAATTAGAGTAAACATGCTTTGAGACATAGTCGTGTACCCTCTATATTTGCTTTGCAGCAGCAAACATGCTCGTGATTGAGCAAACATGCCCTTGTTAACAATCACGCCTATGTTAAGAACCGTGTCATTAATGTTGTCGTTATTTTTTTGCATTTAGACATGATACAAGACCTTGAACACAATTGTGTCTATGATCATGTTCGGCTGCTGTTGGGATTTTTTTAGGATTTTACTACAGTTTCCAAAGGACAGGAAAAAGAGAGCTTGCACACACCGAAAAAGTAGTTTGGGGTTCATGGTTGAAGGCTACATGAGATAGTTCTAATGATCAACACTGATTTATTTGCATTGGAGCAAGGATTTCTTGGATAAAAAAACATTTAGAGATGCTGTCTTTGATTTTAGGTTTTATTTTGTTCTTGTTTTCTTTCTTTATCAGAATGAAGGGCTAATTTTCTACTCATGCTTAGAAAAGATGAACCCTAGAATGATATTGTTTCTATGACTATTTTAGTTTAATTAAATATAGTTTCTTGCTATTTGTCCATGTGTGCTTCCTTCTTGTTGAATTGGTAAAAAGGTAGCCTATTGATTTAATACCTGATTTTGAGCATGTTATGCAAACTACTTGTATGTTTGGTTTGATAATTGTATGGATAGAAGGCATTGCCTATAAGTCTAAAGACAGACTGATATAAGGCCTCTGAACTTGGGTCAAACCTAGTAATGAGACTCAAGAATTTTTTGTTAGGAAGAGATCCCAATTAATCAACATAGGAATTGGGGCTAGCTGCCTCGAGAAAGGAGTTAATCTAGTTTAGGAGTTTTCCATGGTCCAATATAACCATATGCTCATGAAACCAAAATAAGAGTAATGCAATGGATTTATAAGGAGATTCAAGTTTAAGCAAGATATTGTCTGATTGTTTATTCATTTGATTTTTTTCTTATTACTCTATATAAATTTTATTTACTGTAGAAGTTTTTTTTATCAATAGTTAGCTAAACAATATTCTTAATTGATCAGCTAAATAATAGAAATAGGTTATAAGTAGGGTTAACAACTTCGTTCCATGGAATACAAACTTGATGCTTACCATATGCTATGCTGCTATGATATGTGTGCTTGCCTTAAAGGTTTTGTATTATTAAGAATCCATAATTGAATATCTTTATTAGTGTATTTTAGGAGCTATCAAGTTTTTGGGCCATTATCGAGGACATAGCTGAGATTCCTGCTTGAAATTCTATTTTTATTAATTTAACTATTTAGTTTTCTTACATTATTTTTTTATATTCTCATTTTGTTTTGATTAATAATTTCTTTTTTTTTTCTAGTAGGAGAACTACTTCATAACTCAAAGTAATCAAAGTGAATTTCATAATATTGACCTAGAAATTGAAAGAACTTTAGGTATACTTCGCCATACCAGGAGCCTTGCGTTATAGCTAATTTGGTTGCATGAAACTCCAAAAAAATCCCAAAACAAAGTTCTGTTCAAGAAAGCCTCCCCTGTTAAGACTTATGTGGAGGTGGTCAAAACCAATGTCAAGCTGGATGAGGGGGCCAAGGTGCTTGCGACCAAGAGCAAAGTTGGCTCAAGTACGAACCGTAGCTGTTTTTGTATCTGTGATCCTTGGTTGAAGAGTAAAACTAATGATTCTATGGTAGTAATTCAAATCAATGATGCAGGAAATATTCATGATGATGCAGGGTCTGACTCCCATCATAAGGGAACAGGACCCCAGTAACCGGATTTGCTACTATTGGTAAACTCTTTGGGAACTATGATCTTTTTTAGGTTATAATTGGCTAGTTATTACTCGTGAAATATCTTAAATCATTACGTGCAACTAGTTACTTAGCCTACCATGCATGGGAAATATGCATACATTGTTCTGGCTAAGTGATAACAATAAATTAAAACTATAAAGAAAATTGTGATGCACCGGTTCATAAAACATAAATGATTGGTTAATACTTACAATTTTAAAAAAAGAGGCATTAATCATAGACAAAGCCCCTTACGCAGCAGAAGCATGATAGCCATTCTAGGTCCATCGGTATTAGATACATGGATGATTGGCTTTTAGTGCAAGTGGGAGATTGTTAGTGTTGTGCCCAAAAAGCCAATCATGAGATGATTGTATTTTTTGCACATTGAGTCATGACATTTTATTAAGTCATTAATCCAACAATTATGTTTGTTGTTTTATTTCTACGTAATGTAATAAACATAATTGTGACCCTAGAATAATGATATTCTTAAATGTCCCTGGTCTAGTATTATTGTGGAGCGGGTTGCAATAATACATAATGACTAGCATATGTGGAGACTAATATGAGATATGTAGTCAACATATGGGTATAAGTTGGAGAACTTGTATACTGGACCGACCCACCATGAGAACACGTCATGGATCGTTATATGAGTGTCATAAGTGATTCTCATAGTGATCATGGTATATGTAGTCCTTCGACCTAAGATCATCAAGGTTCCCTACATGTGAGTCATATACTTTGATACTTTCCTTTGTTGCTCATAACTGAGTGAACTTGTTGGAGGTCATTGGGTATGTCAAATATCATGCAGAGGGATTTGTATGATCAAGATGGGATTTGTCCCTCCTATGTAACGGGAGTGATGTCTTCAGGCCCCTTGATAGAGTGAGACTTAGAAAATGCATGGCCATGCTCGGATGAGTTGATATACGATATCAATGTCATCGGCTTAAGTTAGTTTACTCGGTAATCAAGAAACCAAAGATTGGGCTATACGAGAGTGACAAATTCCGTGTCTCGTGCTTAGTCTTGATATCTTGGACAAAGGGACAATGGCATATATCGGTGATGAACATAAAGGTTTAGTCGAATCATCGATAATCTTGTTACTTGGGTAGCAATGATGTGTTGCTAGACACCGCTCATTGTTTATGATCATAAATGTGATTCATGATCATTGCCAACATGGCAAGAGCCTATTGGGTCGCACACATAGAGCTATTTGGATCATTAGAGTGCATGGGCTAATTATTTGGGTTATGGTTTCACTTTAATTTTCTATTAATAATGGGCCTAAGAGTTGAGCTATTATTAAGCCCGAAATTAAAGCCTAATTGGATTAACGCTTTGAAACCCATTAGGCCTGGAAGTTGATTCTTACTATAAATACAACTTTTAGTGAGAAATTCGCAGGTCTCCTTGCCCTAGCCTCCTAAAAGGACAGCTGCACTTTTCTCTTGCAATTCTTTGAAGGACGCAAGCTAGCACTGTGAGCTTGAGTATACAATTAAGGATCCAAATTTGGCTGATAGAATCCTCAGTATGTTTGAACACTTAATTAGATAAGAATCATATTAGACGCAATGGAGTAAAAGCTCAATTTAAGCCCTTGGATCCTTAATTATACATAATTTGAACTCTTAACAAATTGTAAGTTATTAGTGCGTATTCTATCATACGCAATGGAGTAAAAGCTCAATAATTTGTTAAGAGTTCAAATTATGTCTAATTAGGCTCAATAATCCTTAATCATATTAGACGCAATGGAGTAAAAGCTTAAGGATCCATGTCTAATTGTAAGTTAATACTTAGATCTAATAAGCTTAATTAGACGCAAGCTCATTGGAATCATTTGCGTCTAAGTTTGAGTCCCCGTTCAACAACTTCCTGAGGAAGGCGTCAAAATGTTGTCGGTTCATGGGAGGTTCCTATCAATGGTCTAATTGGAAGATGAAATGACACCTTTTTAATGTTATGTCATGGACATGAATCGACAAGACTTTTTAGCGGTTATTATTTGCATTGCGTCCTGCTCTTAATGGCCTAAATATTTTCCATAATCAGGAACGCAATTTCTAAGAGGTTATCTGGGAGTCGTGCACTCACCATTTTACTATCTTCTACTACTTTCTCCTTCTTTGTTTTTCTGCTTATTCTTGTTCAAAGTTATTCTTCCTATGCCGTTTGGCTTGTTCTTCCCAATTCTTCTTGATTTTTCTTCCACATGTGATTCTAAATAGGTAATAAATTATGGTTGTCCTTGCTCACTTTTTTCATTTTATTATCATGTGGGGAGTTTGTTGCTATTTTTAGTATTTTGTTATGGACTTTGCTTGTTATGCCATTTTCTGTTGTCCCTTATTTTCTGCTGTTTGTTATATGCTAGCGGCAACTCTGAACTCTCTAACAGTTTTTCTAAATGACATCTTCAAGGTCATCATCAGTAAGGACTGCTACTAGTCAAGTACCTTCATCCCTTGGTGGTGATACTTAAAATGAGCCATTTTTCCACACATCCGATAGTATTAAGGGGTGTAAGGATGCAACTTACTGAGGAGACTCCTTTGATGAAGCTTATAAGGTTCTTTTGGCCTAACGGAGTTATGGCCACTCTTACTAGGAAGCAAGCTCTGGAGGATAAGGGCCTTGCTGGGGGCGACATGAAGGCCAATGTTCTTTCCCTCTTTGTGGGCCAACTTCAAGTTGGCTTCAATTCCCCCTCCACCCACTAGTGTAATAAATTTGTGAGCACTAGAAAATGCCAAATTCATAGCTCACTCCAAATTCCTTCACCCATATAAATGCTTTCATTCTTTGCTGCAAGATGGCCATGTTGGCTCACCCGCCGGAAGTTTTTCTCTGGTTTTACATGTTGGATTTGAAGATGTACTCATTGTTCTTCCACATGGACCCTGTTAACTAAAGGGTGACCAAGTATTTTCCATTTGTTTACTACAAGGAGACATGGGCCAAGTGGAATGACTGTTTCTTTTACATCCTGAGAAAGTCAACATGGGGCTTCCCATGTGAGTGGTAAGTATACCTCAGTAGGTTCTAGTCACACGAATTTTGATATATGAGTGTTTTGAGAGGCATGCAGCTTACAATGGCCTCCTATACTAGTCAAAATTTATGTTAGGGAACCCAAAGTTCAAGAAGTTGCTCCTTATGCATTATTAAAAAATTTGAGAGACGTTGCACAGGTGGGCGTGGATCAGCACGGCCCCTTTATCTCATCCTAGCATGCTGAATCCTGCTAACTGGGCTTTGGATCAGAAGGGGAAATTGGTAAAGTACTTTGATAAAGCCTTTCAAGCTTAGCAAGGTCCAGTAGACCTTCAAAGTCATACACTTTGCATGTGCTTACTCGTCTTACTTTTTTGCTTTGCCATAATGATTCTAAGTTGGTTGTCCCTTTTTGCAGATATGGGTGGCCGTGCCACGAAATTTATGAAGCGGTGCAAGAGCATCATTGACGAGTTGGCCAATGCCTATAAGCTTCTAATTTTACTGGACAAGGTTGCTCATGGGCTAAGGGTTGTAGGGAAATCCCTTGCAGCTGCAACTTCCAAGTTGGCACCCCAAGTGGTGTAGTTGTACAAATCCTTTCTGGAGGTGCCTTGACTAGTTTGAAAACGGGCTCATTGTTTAGCCTCAAAGAAGGCCAAAGTTGCACAAGGTGGGAACGCGGGTATGAATAGTTTTAGAAATTTTCCCTTCCATCGTGTGGATTTGATGTTATTCTATGTTGACTATGGATCTTTTCATCTAGCTTTTCCTTCAAAGCACCCCAAGGGGAATAGGCACTCATTGGTGTTGTGCTAGAAGGAAAAGGCACCTGAGGTGTCCTAGAAGTATAAGGCGCCTGAGGCATCCTAGAGGTGGAAGGCACCCAGTTGTCTTCCTCCTTCCTCCACCATGATTCCTACGGTAGTGGTCCAAGAGAAGGCCATACCAAAAAAGCCCATTGGCAAGCTTCCAGGACACACTACGGGAGCCTCTTTTGCTCAACTGTGTGGAGGATCGTTTCAAGTCTTATAACCTAGTCCTCAAGTGAGATCAGGTTTAAAGGCATGGTTTGGCATTTAAGAAGATTTCACCAGACCAAGTGTTTGACATCCAGTAGTTGGTGGGCGTTAGTGACTTGATCTTTGAAGATGAGGCTGATGTTGCCCACCACATCTTGGAGGGGTTACAGACAACTAGTGATCAGCACCTTCTCGCCCATCCCTTTTAGGGGGACAATGCTCAACAAATGAGTGTCACTTGTGGCCTTCTTTAGATTTGGTCAATGTTGTTTTCTATAATGAACATGCTTGTGCTAGATACTAGCTGATCATGGCAACATGAGGCCATCATCACCTTCTCCATCAAGGAGAAGTACACCACTTGTGAGAGGACAATGCAGTATTTGGCCTTGTAGATTGACAACATGAAGTTTTTGAATGGGGGGTTGAAAAAGGAGCTAGTGAGGGAGCATGTAGCTAAATATGCCTTCAGAAAGGAGCTCAAAGAGTTGAAACTAAATAGAGAGAGGAAATGAGAGAATTCTCCAAGGAGCTGGGGCAAAAACTGTTGGATTTAGCGAAGGCCCTCTACTGGGTCGAGGAGAATGAAGGTTAGGCCATCTCCGAGGTGAAGCAGTTGACTTTTTCACAAAAGGCCATTAGTTGTAAGATAGAGGTTGTCGAGGTGAGCCTCTACAGAAGTCTGTTGGCTTCATAAGGAAAAGCCCGCTCTAGCTTGACTGCCACCCTTGTCCTCCTCGTTGAGCACATTTTTAAAGTTCCATCAAGGGTTAGAAGGCACAGGAGGCATATGACATGCTTCGGGTAAAGGATAATGCTTACTTTAAGAAGAATTTCTTGACCATCCAAATACAAAACAAGATAAGGGGCTTGACAAGGAAGCTTTTGACGAGTTCAAAAAGGGCTTCCTTACCTGCCACTTCCAATGTCGAGCATGTGGATTCAAATCTGGACTTGTTGTGACAACTCTCCTGAGCAGTAACTTGTTTTGGCTTGGTAAGTATGTTTAATTAAAGTTCTTTTATTTGAAGGCCTTAAATTAGTTTCTTATTAAATAACAAAACCAAGTTAAGTAATGTTGTATTGAGTTTTTAAGTGTAAAATGACACCAAAGGGCAAAAAGTCAAGTATTCAACATTTCCTTCCCAAGCCATTTTTTTATCTCCCTCTCCTCCATAGCTCATTTTCATCACTTCTTCAAAACTGCACAAAAATCATGCAAAATTGAAGGTCCCAAAGCATAAACATCAGGGATATAGCTTATTTTTTATGGTTTGGGTGCATTAACCTTATCTCTTGCATGTTTTGGCTCCAAATCCTAAGGTAGGTTTTTTCATGAGTTTAACTTGGTTCTAAGCTTGAATTATGGTTAGGGATGCTCTTAATTTTTTGTTTATGGTACCTATTTTTCTTGGAATTAGGCTTGGAACTCAAGGGAAACAAATTGTGCACAAGTGTGCTTTGTGTTTACTTGATGGCTTTGATTTTACTTTGGCTTGAATTTGAGGTAAGGGTTTAAGTTAATTTAAGTTAAATTGATGCATTTCATGAATGGGAAATGAAATTCAAAGCGCCAAAGAGATGGAATTGCCCAGAAATTAAGTAGAATTGATGGATGAGCATGGTGTACATGAATTGGCTGCACCTCTAGGGGCGGTGCAATCGTACTCCTTAGTTGGTGTGACCACACCATTTCAAAAATTGAGGCCAAAATTGAGACGCCATCACATCAATCCAGTAGGTACGGTCACAACATGGTTAAATTTGGCCAAAATTGCCACCTATGTGTTCTTTTTATGTTATAATGACTTCCTATCACTTCCAAGATTATGGCATGCATTAAACTTGTTCCTATTTCACTTCTAAGATAATTGTAAGCATCAATTAAAATGGATAATCAAGTGGGTGGTTTAAGAGGGCTAAGTTTGGTGGACAAGTAAGGGTACGTTAGGGAAGAATCAAGGTGCCAAATGAAGGCTAAGTAGGGTTCGATTTCTCTAATGACCTAAATGTTAGGGGATAGGCCATGGGGCATTAGTGTAGAACTTAAGGGAGTCCCAACCAAGCTAATAATCTTGCTAAGTAATTCCATTAAGAGTGCCCAAATCAAGTTTGAGGAACTTAATGAAGTAAAGTCACTAAGTCAATTACCCCACACAATAAGCAAGGGAAAGATGGGTAAGTGACGCTAGTAGGTGACAACCTACTCTAGGACCCATAAGCTAGACTTAAGGTAGGTAAAGTATTTGGGATACATAGGCCAATGTCTGAAATACCTCTACCATTTGAGTTCACAGCAAGTCTATGACACCTTGGGTATAAGACGTCCCAAGTGTTGTATGTTGCATATCACTCAGTCATGCATTGGATTTATTACTATTTTCTTATTTTTGGTTAATTATTTGATGTTTGGATGTATTTTTTCCATGTGTATATGTTTGCATGAGTTTTCTTATAGACACCATGAGACATCTTACAAAGTACAATAACATACTCGTTCCCTTAAGCTTATTTGTACAGGTACTAACCCCAAGAAAAACAACTGAGTGGATAGTTATGGGCTAAGCTTTTGTCTTTTGTAGGTACTTATGTTACAAAGAACGTTGTGTTTCTAAGTTACTTACAAGCTATGGTTTGTACTAACTAAGTGTTTGTGCCTTGACAATCTAGAGGCTAAGCTTGGCACAAAGACAAGTGAGGCCTTTGCATTTGGACCTTGATAGCTTACAGGTGGGAGCTTAACTAGATGATCTTAGTGGTATTTTTCCATGTATATAGAGTACCTTGTGTACTAAGACATTGCCTCTATTAGAATGCATATTGGTATATGGCACTTGATTAAGTTTGGGCGCATGTTAAGGTTAAGGAGTATGCACAAAGAATTACTTGAATTTTTCCTGCCTGAATCATCTCCTCGAGTTGCCTTTTCAACTACTAGCAATCTTCAATGTCATGGGCTTTGTCCTTGTGATGCCAGCAGTACTTCTTCAGTTGTTTTTTGTTCAAAGGGTCCATTAGAGTGGGCCACTTGGGCACCTACTTTTTCCTTTCCAAGGCATACATAATGTTCGTTGTTGTCTCCTTTAATCACAACTAAATTGGGTCTAGTCGAGATGATTCCATACCTCCACTCTTTTTCCTAGTGATGGTTCCACCCTCTTTAGCTTTTGGCCATTCTTTTTGAATTGTAAGTTGATTGAGCTCTTCAGCATGCAAATACTAAGTAGCACGAACAAGAAAATCCTCTATGCTCTTGGTACGGTTCTTATGTAGATACCATGCAAACCTAGAGTGCCTTGACAATCCATGAGTGATAACTACCTTGTGCACCTCTTGGGACAGATTTCATACTTGCACTACCTCATCATTAAACCTCTAGAGAAAGTCTTTCAAGGACCCATCTCAAGTCTGTCATATCTTGAATAGGTAGGCTACCATCTTAGGTGTCACACCTTAGCCTCCTATACCCAATAGAATTTAACCCTTAAGGCAAAATAAGACAAATAAACCAAAACAACATGGCGGGTAAAATGTAACTTCAGAAAACATAGCTTAATTGCTCAAATGTGCTAGAAACTGCAAAAATTCATTTTAATAGCTTAATGGTAGCTGTTTTGGCTCAAAATTTGAACTTAAGCTAGTTTTAACATGAATGAAGTGGCAAAATGGCTTAGAATAAACAACATTTCAATATTGCTCAAACTAACTTAACCTGAGGCATATTACATAAAAAGAGTTCCATAATTTTTTTCTAAGAATCATATACTTAGCTTAGTCTCATTTTGTAGTCAAACGCATGTGTATGATAACCACAAGCTTCACAATAGTTCATTCACACATTGAACGAAGGTTACATACAACAACAATAAGCACTAAGGCATTACCATTCATGGAACATGCATCACATTGACAACCATTGTGGAATGCATAACATGGACATATTGCTTTACACAAACAACCCTAGATCCATAACCACTACTAGCACAATCAGAACCAACCATTTCTACATCCAGGAACATAGGCACAAAATAATATATCTAGTTCCCATAGCACATGTACTAAAGCCCTGCGCCAATGCACTTAGCTTAGCACTAACACTTATTGATCATACTAACATTAATCATGATAGTGGTATCGGTGCTGCAAAAGATGTCACAAACATGAACAACACTAGTCAACAAGTCCTTTTTCTAAAACTTAACAGTAGGGGAATGAGTAATCATACTTAGTAAGAAGGGAAACATAGTTCATAGTTTAATAGTACTTGGTCCATATAATGAAAAAAAGACAAAGAAAACCATAATACACTAAATTGGTACAATATAAACATTCATCCTAGAATGGTCAACATGCACATATAAAGACAAAGAAGCACACTAACACACTCACTCTCCACAAAACACAAATCTAGCCTTAATGACTTGGCAAGTAGTGATATTACTTATGCTTCAAGGAGTAACTACTCAATTTTCAAAAAAAAAAAACAATGATTCACAGAGCTCCAGAACTACTTGATGGTCAGCTAAACTTTAAATAGCCCCTACCACATGCACATATCTTACACATAGCTAGCTATGTACTAAACTACCTGAGGTACTCACTTAGCCCTATCATAGCTCCTTTAGTTAATTACCTTCACCATGGCATAACTTTGCTATGTTTCACATTGCAACCATATGAATTTCATAGAAAAGCCTAATCTAACCCTTATCGAATCTTACTAAATAGGCTTCAGTTTTCTTAGTTAAAAAAGTTCCACCTAAATTGCCGCACTCCACAAGCAATGCAGCCTTCTCCTTCAACATCAAGTGCAAAATCAACCTTTTCCTAATTAGGATCACTAGCAATGGCCTAAGGCTCGAAGAGTTCCCCTTCTTCTCTAGTTTCCTTGACTATAAATAAAGCCACTTTACTGGAAATAGGCTTGGCGGTGCCATGCAATCAACAAGCATGACAAGTGGCCTAGAAATGGTCTAAATGCCACTTTTGCACTTTAACCAATTTTGTATGGCGCCTTGTAACATAGGTTGACCAACTAAATGACAATTAAGTCACTCTGTAGCTTCTTAGTACAATCAATTTTTCCATACATCTCTTCTGACATTCAGTTAAGTCCCTAAGCCCTTGCAAAAGGACTTAATTGCCCATTCAAAATTTCTTAGTTGACAAGTCTTCTTAAAACTTATTATTGGCCCTAACCCCTTACTTAGCTTCATTTTAATCATGCTCTTACAACCATAGGCCTTTTCAAAGATAGGGGTGTGACAGTGTTGCTTCCTTACAAAATTTCATCGTCCAAATTTTCAATTAACTTAGGAAACAAGTTAGGATAAGTTTTTAACGTTTCTGCCTCTGTTTCCTATGTAGCTTCTTCTTTACTATGGTTAGTCCAACTAATTTTAATCATATGAATGAGCTTACTTCTTAATTTTCCAGTTTCTTTAGTTATGATCTTCATAGGCTTTTCTTCAAAAGTAAGGTCAGAAGCTATAGGAACGTTATAAGAAGGGACAACTTGTCTTAACTTAGGAACATATTTCTTGAGCATACTTACATGAAATGTATGATGAATATGATTTAACTTTGGGGGTAAATTCATCTTATAAGCTACCATGCCTACATTTTTTAAAACCTTAAAAGGTCATGTAAACTTGGGAACTAACTTCCCTTTTTTGCCAAATTTGAACTCTCCTTTCATTAGGGAAACCTTGAACCAAACATGGACCCCAATTTGATACTCCATATTTCTTCTTCCTTTTAGATTGGCATAAGCTTCTCGGATATTGTTGGCTACCTTAATCTTTTCTTGAACAATCTTAATCTTTTCGGTAGTTTTATGGGTAAGTCTTGGAACCAATTCTAGCTTATCTCTAGTCTAATGCTAATAATGTGGGGTGATACATTTCCTCCCATATAAAGCCTCATTAGGTGCAATCCTGATAACAGTTTGATAACTATTATTATAGAAGAATTTTATATGGGGTAGATGTTGATTTCATTCTTCTTAGAACTCTATCACATAGCACCTTAACATGCCCTCTAAAATTTGGATGGTCCTTTTTGTTTGTCCATCAATTTGTGGATGATAGGTAGTACTCAATTTCAATTGAGTCCCTAAACAATTTTGGAAGGACTTCCCAAACTTTGACATAACCCTTGGATCCCTATATGAGGTTATGTCATCAGGAATGCCATTTACTCTCATAATTTCTTGAATAGATAGCTTTGCTAGCCTATCTAAAGAATCTATAAGATTCATGGGTAGGAAATTTGTTGATTTAATGAATCTATCCACAATTACCCATATTGTGTCAGGCTTTCTTCTAGTCAAAGGTAGTCTAGCAGGGAAGTCCATAGAGATAGAACCCAATTTCCATTTTGGAATTGGTAAAATTTTAACTTTACCCCTAGACTTTTCATGTTTTACCTTGACTCTTTCACAAGTTAAACACTTTGCCATATATTCAATAATGTCTTGCTTAATCCCAGGCCACCAAAAATGAGATTTTAAATCCTTATACATCTTATTGGCTCCTAGATGAAAGCTTAGTTTACTTGTATGAGCCTCCTCTAAAATTTGATGTCTCAATTCCATTCTAGAAGCCCCATAATGTCTATTCTCGAAGTATAATAGTCCTTGCTTCATAGAGAAGCTAACCGGCAACTTGCAATGCCTAAGTCTAGAAATCCTTTCCAGATCACTACCCTTTTGTTGAGCTTTCCTCACCTCCCCTAACCAGCCACTTTGAATGGTTAGAACATAAAGTTGGCTTAATTCCCAATCTTTCCACTTTTCAGTCAACATAAGTATACTATTGTCTTTAGTTTTATCTTCACCATCTCTTCACCTTAAGACTCCAATATATTTCCGACTACGGGCATTAGCCACTTGATTTCCTTTCCCAGAAGTATACTCAATTACATAGACGAAGTCTTTCATATATTCTAACCATTTAAGTTTTCTCATATTTAGATCACTTTGAGTAAAAAGATACTTTAAACTTTTGTTGCCACTTATGATTTATAATGAGTTTCCCAGCAAGTAATGCCTTTATTGCTTAACAGAAATACCACAGCAGGTAACTCAAGATCATGAACTGGATAGTTCCTTTCATGAGGCCTAACCTACCTAGAACCATAAGCTATTACTTGCTTACCTAGCATCAATACATGTCCTAATCCTAATATTAAAGCATTAGTATACACTATATAAGGCTTAGTGGGATTAGGCAAAGTGAGGATACAGTGGTTAGCCTTCTTTTAAGATCCTGAAAATTTTTCTAACACTCATCACTACATTCAAAACTTTTATTAGTTGTGTGAGTAATACAGCCAATAAAGAAAATTTTAGCACAAACCTCATATAATAACCAACCATTCCTAAGAAGCTCATGACTTTGTTAGCATTTTGTGGTCTATACTGCTCAACCATAGCCTTAATTTTTTCTAGATCAACTACCAGCCATTAATTATTTATCACATGGCCTAAGAATGTTATCTTAGTAGTCTAGAAATGACATTTGCTTAACTTTGCATAAAGCTAGTTATCTTTTTAAGCCCAAAGAACTATTCTCAAGTGTTCTTCTTGTTCTTTCTCATTCTTTGAATACACTAAGATATCATCTACAAAGACTACCATAAACTTATCAAGATGTGGTTTAAACACCCTCTCCATGAGGTCCAAAAAGAATGCAAGAGCATTGGCAAGCCTAAATGGCTTCACTATGTATTCAAAGTGGCCATATAAAGTCTTGAATGTTTTTATAAGTATGCCCTATTCTATTACTCTTAGTTGGAAATAACCAGGCCTAAGATTTATCTTTGAAAACACCTTTGCACCTTTAAGTTGATCAAATTGGTCTTCTAACATAGGAAGAGGGTATTTATTCTTCATAATCAATGCATTGAGCCTTTTATAATCAATGCACAACCTAAGGGTTTCATTTTTATTTTTAACAAACAATGGTGGCACTCCTCATGGTGACACACTTAGCCTAAAAAACTCTTTCTTAAGAAGTTCATCCAATTGCTTCTTGAGTTCTTGTATTTTATATATGGCCACATTCTATGGAGTTATTAAGATTGGTGTAGCTCTAGGACCTAATCTTATTTAAACTCAACAGCTTTAAATGAAGAAAGTCTAGGCAAATCAGAAGAGAATACCTGTGGGAATTCTTTAACTACTGGAATTTTACTTAATTCATCCATCACCTTCTTATAATTTAAGTCTAGGTAATCATCTTCAGAAAGAATAAGTGTAGTTTCAATCACATTCAAACATAAGCTTTTACTTAGTACCTTTGAATGTTCTAAATCATATGCACATAATATTGGCAGTACCTTTGAATATTCCAAATCATATTCACATAATTTTGGTAGCATCAATTTTCAAGCCTTAAAGTCAATTCACACTTAATGCTTAACAAGCTACTTTATGCCTAAGATCAAATCATAACCAATTGATTCCAAGATGATCAAATCAGAATAAATCTATATTTTCCCTACCCATATTTTACAACCTTTAGCCATGTGTTATGTATACATTATTTCTATTCTAGCAGATTTTATCAAGAACATTTTAGACAATTCATATATTTCCAAATTTACATCTCTAACTAATCTAGCAGAGATTATAGAAACAAATGCCCCAATGTCAAAGAACACAAACACAAGTCTACTATTTAACTAAACTTACCTTTTAGTGCCTCTTAATGTAACCCTTCCTGGACTTGCCTTCCTTTCACTATTTCTTCCAGCCTTCCTTTCTTGCTTTCAATTTAGAACACTCATAGTTCCCTAGGCTCTAGGTAGAGGTATAGTCATTCCCTTTTTTCCCTCTTGTGACCGTTGCCACTGACAACCTAGCCTTCTTTATTTCTTCTTAATGAGAGAGTCTCTTAATCGGTGGTCCTTTGATCCACACTTCAGACAACCTTGGAAAACTTTGTAACATGGTATGAACCCATGGTGCTTGCCATAATACTCACACTGTGGTCTAGAATATGACTTTGGCCCTTTTCTACCTACTTCTTTCGTGGAAAGATCTTGTACTACCTCTCTTGGTCCATTTTTTATTTCCTTCTACTTTTCACTTCCTTCCTCTAGCAGTGATCTCCCTATGTGATGTTCCCTAAACTCCTGTTCAAGGGTCAAGGCTTTTTTGTACAACCTTAAAGTAACTGATAATCCCAATAGCCCTTAGAATTTGCCTTAACTCTAGCCTCAATCCTCTAACAAACCTTTTCATCTTTAATAAGTCTTGACCTTTATATTGGGTGCATATCTGATCAAAATATTGAATTTGTGTTCGTACTCCATCATACTAGCACTACTTTGTTCTAGCTAATCAAGTTCTACTCATTTTTGAACCTTCAAGGCATTACTTACATATTATTGATGAAACATTTGTAAGAACTTTGCCCACCTCAGGCTGATTTCCTATGGCAAGGGGTACAGGGGGTAAATTCCGAGGCGGACCTGACATCGATCGAGCCCTTGGGCATTCCCTCACCCAATGTCCTCTCTGACCACAGATATTACAAGCATCTGTCCCTAGAGTACATGGCCTTCCACCATGAAACCGTCTGCACCTAGGACATAATCCTATCTTTCTCCTCTTGGACGGACCTTGGTTCTCCACCATTGGTCGCTTCCCTGCACTTTTTCCTAAGTTGGCTGGTCCAACCTCCACCTTTTTGCTAGATGCTCTGGAATCCTGAAATTCCCTTTCGAAGGCCAACATCTTCTGAACCACCTGGCGATAGCTCCTGATATCCACTGTCGCCATATACCTCCTGAGTATAGGTTTCAAACCCTGAAAAAACTTCTTAGCTTTCAACTCATCATTGCCCAACATTTACAGAGCATACCAGATAAGTGAATTGTAGCGCTGCTCATACTCCCACATAGACATCTCTCCTTGTGTCAGATTCTCAAACTGAATCCTCTTCTGATCCTATGTAGCTTCACTGATGTACTCCTGCCTGAAATTCTTCTCGAAGTCTGACCATTTGAGCACCTTTTTGTTGTGCTCTGGCCGAGTACTATTACTTTCCCTTAGCAACTCCATCACATCATCCCACTATAAGCTAGCTCTTCCTCTAAGAAATAAAGGCACCAAAGTCATCTTCTGCTTTAACTCATAGCCACCACAAGTAAAAAGTCTATTCATTCTAGACAACCAATCCTCTACTCTGTCAGGATCACCTATCCCATCGAAGCTCGATGGATCAATCGTCTTAAACTTCTCCAATAATCTCATCTGATGTGGAGTGTCTCCCCTCTTTGGAGCCTCCATCACCTCTGGTTCCTCTTCCTCCTCATGAACATGATTTCTATGTCCATGCTCTCTAGGCACTTGATGCTGCTCAGCATGCCTTTCCTACTCCTGATGTAGGTCATCCTCACCCTGAACAGCATATCTGTCCTTATAATCTCTGAACATCTCCGTCACAAGGGTGTTCATACCCTTAGCCACTTGGGCCATAGTCTATGTCAACCCCTATAATACCCTGGATATCTCATCCAGCCTTGCCACAACTGGGTCACTAGAACCCTCACCAGGTTCCCTAGTTCCCCTTGAAGCTCCAGACCTAGTGCCAACCATAGCAACCTGTAACCATAACCAGACAACATTTCCCATATCTTGGTCAGTACTAACTTCCTAGCACTTAGACTTTCCAAACTAGATCTCAGTCTTAGCCTCCAATATCTATGAAATGAGTCCTAAGCTTTGATACAAAAAACAATGACACAACCGCCTACACCCCTGCCCAAGAAGCCCTATAAGAGTTGGTCTCATGGTGGATTGCAATTGGCTAGTTGTGTATGTGTGCGAATTAAATCCCATGATACTAGTTGACTAACCTAGAATATGCAATATGCATGCTCTTCATGCTTGGTTTATTAAAACCAGAAAACATTAAAACATTAACTTGGCCAAGTAATTTCTACACAAAATAAGTACAAATAGCCAAAGCATACAAAAATCAACATTTGTGTGAGTTTACTACACATAACAACTCGTGAGAACATTCATACATCAAGTAGACTAACGCCCTTACCCAAGAGCAATCGTAGATTCAAGGACTCCTCATAACATAGGATATGGAGGCAACTAAAAGCGTTGTATAAATATAGAAGACTCTACTGAGATCACTTTAACTTAACTCCCACCTTGGATACACGTCCCAGCGGCGAGTCTCCAAAATCCTTTGCCATGTGCTACTAGGCTCTGCAGCCAAAGGAAGGTACTAGTTAGTACTGTTACTTGACCAACAAGCCAACTAAGCACTTATGTAGACTAGAATCACAAGGATTCTCATTTGGCCTACCTATACGCACAAAAGAATACTACCGCGATAATCCTCAATCATTACCCGGTCCAGCAACTTCAGGCTCTGGATAACAAAACCAAGAAGTGAGAATTCGACAATTCTCAGTAAGGGATCTTCAGTGTACCTGCAAGAAAATTACTATGACTCTGCTGCGAGCTCACACAGCATGAGGGTTCTATTATATATGCACATATAACTAGGCCATAAATCCTTTCCTCAAGTAGTCCTCCTCACGGTGGATCACTACGTGCCTAGCGGGCTCTGATCACTAACCCACTCCTAGCAAGCCGAAGCTTACTGGATGCAATCATGTAGCCTTCCCTTAGCCATTATGTAGGGGAATTATGGTGGACTAGATTAACAAGGTTTTGCCTTAAGACCTCGTGGCTACGGCACGGCTAGGCCGACAAGGGTTCTAAACCTTTCACTTAAGCTAGTGGTAGCTAATAATGTTCATTTACAACGTAGTTTCCTTACTTGTTGGACAAGCAACCATTATACCTCACAAAACTCAAGGAGACTCCAACTTTTTGTAGGAATTTTGGAAGTCTCAGAGTACCCTCAAAATCCTTAGACCCCCTAGGCACGCTAAGAACCCCCTTAGGTCTCACTTGGATCACTCGAGCAAAATGTCAAAAATTCAGCATTCTTGTTTGTGGCGACGCACCGCCACAGTTGGTAATCTTCTGAGACAGTTTTCTGAGTTGGTGACGCGTCGCTGGTTTTCGACCTGTAATTGGCGACGTGTTGCCAATCTGCAGAAATGCAGAAATTGGCACATTTTTGCTGCTATGAACTTTGGACGATTCCTACACATACCAAACATGCATGGAATGCCTTCAAATGTCAGACACACATAGCACATGTTGCATAGAACATAACCAACTATCAAAAGCTAAGCTATGATGCCTTGTAACATCAATCCAATCCTCCCAGTTCCTCTAGTCCACCACAATTCAACCAAAACGTTTAACTAATGCCATAGCTAAAACCCCTCAAATTCTTCAAGCAAACTCAAGCTAATGGCATTCAATGAACTTAGAAACATATCTCCCTTACCTCAACTCCAAGTAACAAGCAAGAATCAATCCCTTTTTCATTCAACCAAGCTCACCAAAGTTCTACACAAGTTCCAATAAAAAACAATGGCACCAAACATCAAAACTTCACTCTCTAACCAAAACACAAGCTCCAAACTAACTAACATGAATTCAATCAAGAACACATTCCTTACCTCGTTCAAAAAAAGGAGATGAAGAAAAATGCCCTCCAAAGCTTCAAAAACATGGTTTAAAGCTTGAAAATGCTTTCTCCTAACTTATATACTTTGAATTACTCCTCTTAGAACCAAAAACTATTGATTCCAAGCTTAATTTGAGAGCTAAATAGGGGTGAAAAGGCTGGAAACGTGATTATGGTAGCCATCCTTCACTTTCCCCTTCTTAAACCCTCACTTAACCCCATGGTCCTCAAAGTATTAAGATTAATACAATTAAGTCCCCCATCTTTGTAACTTAATGTTTCTTGATTAAATTCTTGTCTATTTTTCAAGTTTGAGTTAATGTTGAAAGTTAAGTTCTAAAAATTCATTTTCAAACACTCGGGCGAGTCCTGGCTATTTAGGATGTAAAATTACCATTTTGCCCCTGAACTTCGTTCAGTGCTTTATTCTTCTCGAAACTTAGTGAACTTTGCTAAACTTCTCTATTCTTGCTATCTAAACTTAAATTAAGTTTCTAAACTTAATTTAAAACACTTTACCTTCTTCAATTGCACCTCCCACTAGAAGGGCCATAACATGAAACACTGCCTGGCATATTTTCATAAAAACAAATATTAAAACTATCACAGCATTCAAAGCAATTTGGTGGAATTAACTACTGATAATGAATTGTGTGCAAGCATCCAAACAAGAGTAAACTATGCTCGCACCCAAGAGTGACTATAAAGTAAACTACTCAACATGACCATTGGAGGCAAACTATTGTATTAGAACTATACACTGAATGAATGTACTAAGATCTAGAACCAAGCTTTCACCTTAGAGCAAACTCCCAGTGACAAGCTTCGTAAGCCCTCCCTTATGCTTCACTAGCCCCTATAGGGAAAAAAGATGACTGTAGTTAGTACATAACTTAACCAACAAGCAACCCATAAACTAGAATCATAAATATTCAAATAAACCAAATACCTTCTCACAAGCCTAGCTCAACAACCCCTAATGGTCACTGGCTCAATGACACCCAAAACTGCACAACAAATAAGGGGGTAAGAATCAAAGATTCTCAGTAAAGGTTCTTCAACCTACAAGAAAAATCTCGATGACTCAACATATACAAGGATATGAAACCTATTGCACGTGCTTGCAGCCTAAGGGTCTAATATATGCATATACCTATGTCCCTTGGGACCTCTCCTCTTCCTAGTCCTCCTCACGGGGCGTTACTTCATACCTAGCAAGTTCTGGCCACTAAATCACTTATAGTAAGCCTTGGCTTATTGATTGATGCAGTAATGTAGCTTTCCCCTAGTTGTGTGTAGGTGAACATGGTGGATGCTCCTTACTTGCAACGTAAGAAATCCATTAGGTGTACTAGGCCTCCACAAAGTGCCTCAAGTGCTTGGACTTCCTAGGTCACTTGTGTGCTAAGTCTCCCCCATTAAACCTACCAAGGATGCACTTGGCTTTCACTTACACCTCAAGGCACAACTTAGCTACGCAACAAGTGCATTAAGCCTTTATCCATGGTTCTCCCTTATCCACCATTACTTGGTTCACACTGGTGGAGTGGCAATGATCATGGATGGACTCATTTACTAGGTTCTTTGGAACCCCAATTAGGTGCACTAAGGTTTCCATATCAAACCCTCAAATTGAAAGTCTCAACTAGGCTTTTAATGGTACTAAACCTTGTACCCAACAAAAGGTGCTCATTGTGACCATATTTTCTTTTAAAACTTACCTTCACTTTGAGTTAAAATAACATTAAACCTAGGCCATTCTAGGTGCATTGATAGCTTAAAGTTGATAGTACTCCCCCTTAGCTTCATGTGAAATCTTGAATGACCTCAATCGGACAGCCAAACAAAAAGTTATGAGGAAAACAAAATGGGTGTCAATGTTGTCGCGGCAATGCATCACCATAGTTGTCAATGTGCTACAAATTTCTGAGGTGTTGGAGATGCAATGTGGGAACTCATAATCGCCAATCTTGAGAAATGCCCATAAAACTTCCAGTTTTGCTGCTATGAACTTTGGACACTTCCCAAACGTATCAAACATGTATGGATAGCCTTCAAACTTCACATACATGTAGTACACATTGCAAAGACCACAACTAACGATCACAAGCCTTCCTATGATGCATTATAACATCATTCCAATTGAGTCAAACACACTAGGCCACCATGATCAAACTAGACCACTAATGAATGCTATTGCCAAAACCACTTGATTTCATCAAGCAAACTCTATCCAATATCATTAATCAAACTTGAAAACATAAATCCCTTACCTTAGTTTCAATCCACAAGTAAGAATCAATAAACTCTTCAACCAAAAACCAAGTTCCTCAAAGCCTACCTAAGTTCAAGCAAACAAAGGCATAAAGCACCAAATTACTAACTTCTAACCAAAACCCAAGCATTTAATCACTTCCCAAACAAGAAATAATCAAGAAATCACACGTTACCTCACATAAAAAAATAGGGGACTTGGAAAACATTGTCCCAAGATCCAAAACCTTGAAATTCTATTTGGAACAAGCCTTCCATAGCTTGTATGTCCTTGGTGGCTTTAATTTCCATGAAAATCTCTTGGTTTTGAGCTTGGAATTACAGAAATTTGGTAGAGAAAAGGGTGAGCTTGGGTTTAGGAAGCAAATGACAGCCTCCCCCTCCTTTCCCAGCTTATAAACTCTTTTAAAACCCCTGATAACCGAAGGGCTATCGGCTCTTTCAGACCGTACTTCCTGCCAATAGTATGGTCGGGAAACTTGGCATTACCCGAGAAAAGGTGATATCACGCACCTCGGAAGCAAAGTCAAAAATCCTGAACTCGAGACGTCAGGAAACCCAAGGATACTACCAGCCCCCTCGAGGTACCAAATGGATCACTTTCGGAGATGAAGAACCAGCTATTTCGAGCAGGAGAGAATCTCCCCGAAGGCGGAACCCCTGGACCTTGGAATTCCCGAACTACGGGGTTGATTCCCGAAGAAGGGCATCCGTACTAAAGAGCGACCTCACCCAGAGGACCTCGGTAGTACGACATGGGCATTTAAGGAGCCTCTGACATGTCGCCCACACGCGCTACACGCCGCCTCTCAGAGCGGTCTGACGCGCCTACGCCGTGCAGGTCTTGTCACGACCTGTCTCGGTTCCAAACCCAAGGAACCTATAAACGGCTACTTGTCCCCTACCCCCAGAAGATCAGATTCCATCCGACCAAACACGTGTCACGATCTGAATGGGCCGGGCTCTCCTATAAATACCAGGGAACAGCCCCTGGCAGGGGGACCCCAATCCGACCCTCCCCTGAGAAAATACAAACAGGCAAGGCCATTCAACCTCTTAGTGCTCCTCCCCTATCTTCCTTCAGGACACTAACTTGGGCGTCGGAGGCTCCTCCCCGGAAAAACATCCCGGGGACCTCCTAACCCTCTTCTCTTCAACATTTCAGGCACACTCCCCTGGGAAACCTTTGCCCCAGACGTTCTCCCCTCCAAGAAGTCCCTCCCAAAGTCACAATGTCACCTGACGAAGATGCTGTGGGGCATCATTTGGCGCCTTCTGTGGGAACCCATCCTCAGGTCACCGTTGTTAAAACTCGACGTTCGAAGGACAAGGGACTTTCGAAGTCCCCGTCCGTGCCTGAAGTTCAACCGGCTACTGAGCAAACCCTTGCAAAGACTTCCTCGTCTGAGGAAGAACGTCCTCTAGTCATAACTATGAGTTTTTTGTGCGACTTCCAATGCTCCATCATGGCCGAGATGACGCAGCAAATAAACCAAATATGGCCGCAACCAGCACAGGCCCAAAGGCCTTCCTCGCCAGCACACCCTCGGGAGAAAAGCCCGAGATCACCCTACCGAAATTCGGGAAGTGATGACCCGCGTGAAGAATCCTCAACGGAAAACATACCCCTCGGGGGACGACCTAAGGGGCCAGTAGGGCCTAAACGACCTAAAACCCCACGTCAGAAGAGTTCATCACCTGAGGCAAAATCACCATCACCTCGGCGGCGAAGTCCGTCCCCGAAAAGGCGCCGGCAATCTCGCTTCCCAGAAGCTTATAAGCACCAGGAAGAAAAGCCCAGTGCTACGATCCTTCTGGAGAAAATGTTAGCGAGGTTGGAGAAAGTGGAAAAACAGGTAGCTCGCAAACCAGTCTGGGCCAGGTTGTCTGAAACTTTCTGTGGGGATGAATCACCGTTCACCCGAACAGTAGTCGAGGCAGCCATGCCAAGTGACTTCTGAGTGCCTCGGCTGGAAACCTATGATGGTCGAACTGACCCCCAGGCTCATCTGACTAAATACAGACGTAGCATGGTGTTGCATGGCGCTGATGATGCTACCTTGTGCAAATGCTTTGAGGTCACCCTCATAGGGCCCGCCACGGCGTGGTATAACTCATTGGCCCCCGGAGCCATCAGGGAGTTTTAGGAGCTGTCCACGGCCTTTACGTAGCAGTTCATTGGAAGTCGTCCGACGGCGAAGATGCCGGTCCAGATGTTCGACATAGCGCAGAAGAACGGAGAAACCATCCGCGATTATGTCGAAAGGTTTAATGGAGAGGCCCTAAGCGTTCCAGACTTTTGGCCCGAAATACGCATCCTCGCCATGATACGAGGCCTTCGGAGGGACTCACAACTGTTCTGCGAGTTCTCCAAGGATCCCCCGGACATGCTTGGTGAATTCTACCGAAGGGCCGAACAACACATGATGGCTAAAGAGCTAAGAATGGGTGGACCGAAGGCTGAGCACACCCGTGTCGAAGGGCCAAGCCAGTAAGCAAGGTACCCAGCTGAACAGGCTGGACGACCTCGGAGGCTTAGGGGAAGGAAATCTCCTCCGAACTTCACACCCCTGAACACTACAAGAACTAATATCCTCATGACTATCGAGAGGCAGGGGACACAGATTCAGCGGCCAAGGGCCATGACCGCTGACAACAAAAAGAACATGAAAAAGTTCTGCCAGTTTCATCGCGACCATGGGCACGACACCGAAGATTGCTTTCAATTGAAAAAGTACATAAAGTCGCTGATAAAACAAGGCCAACTTCAGCGGTATCTGCAAATGCCTTCCCCGAAGGGAAGAAAGGAGGAGGAAGGAAAGGCTGATGAGGAGTATGACTCCGACAGGCGGAGGAACCGAAGTCCAAATAGGCATCTCCCACCCTCGGCAGGAGTGATACAAACAATCACGACGGGACTACCATCCTCGGGAAGAAAGAGGAAAGTCAAAGAAATATCAATGATGGAATACCAAAATCCGTCGAAGAAGCTGGCCCGAAAGGATGGTTCCACCATCATCTTTCCTCATGATGACCCGCTGTTGGTCATGGCGAGGATAGGAAACTGGGACGTCAAGAGAGTGTTACTTGATGATGGATCAAACGCCGACGTCCTGTTCTTGCATCTGCTATCGAGATTGGGCATATCCAGCACAGATCTCAAGCCTGTCACTTCGCCCACTTTCGGGGTAGGACCATCCAAACTGCTGGTCCTCGGATGGATTGACCTCCCCCTAATGATGAAAGGGGCCTCGGTTGATGGGGCCGAAGAACTATTTGCCTTAATAATGGCAAGGTTCATCATCATGGATGTTCCTTCGTCATATAACGCCATCATTGGAAGGCAAACGCAAGGAAATCTGCACATTCGGTCGGATGTAAAGTACTTAACTATCACTTTTCCCACCAAGGATGGAGACGCGAAAATTTTCATCGACCAAAGCGAAGTAAGGAAAGTGTTCGTCAAAGCGCGAAAGGCCCCAGTAACCAATTTCACGCAAACTGTAGAGGCAAAGGTTTTGCCGGATGGAAAACCAAAAAAAGGGCGAGACAGAAGAGACCGCGATGGTAGAGATGGAAACGGAAGAAGTAGAACTTGTCCCAGGCCGAAATACCCGAATAGGGAAAAACCTGGCCGAAGGTGACAAGAAAATACTTGTATCCTTTCTACTAATGAATAAAAACCTATTTGCCTACTCGCCGAATGATATGCCAGGAGTAGACCTTTGCATAATGCAACATAGCCTTAAAGTAAGTCCGAAAGCAAAACCTGTTCGGAAAAAGAAACGTGGCATCTCGGTCCATAAAAATAACTTCGTCAAAACTGAAGTCCAGCGCTTATTAGACGCAGATGTAATCAGGGAGGTCAAGTACCCCGAATGGTTAAGCAATGTGGTTATTGCCACAAAAGAAGGGAGTAGTGAGCTCCGAATGTGCATCGAGTTCAGAATCTTGAACGATGCTTGCCCAAAAGATTCATACCCTCTCCCACCAATAGACCAGTTGGTAGACTCAACTGCCAAATACGGGCTCCTAAGTTTCCTAGACGCCTTCAGTGGATATCATCAAATAAGGATGGACACCGAGGGCGGAACGTATTGCTACACTAGGATGCCCTTCGGGCTCAAAAATGCAGGAGCTACCTACCAGAGGTTGATGAGCAAGGTCTTCCATGACCAAATGGGGAGGAACATGGAAGTCTATGTCGATGACATGATAGTCAAGAGCAAGTTGCCTAACGACCACGTTGCGGATCTAAGGGAAACTTTCCATCAGCTCAGAACCTTCAGGATCCGCCTTAATCCCAAAAAGTGCATCTTTGGCGTAACCTCGGGAAAGTTTCTTGGGTACATGGTATCAGAAAGGGGCATTGATGCTAACCCAGAAAAAATTAAGGCTCTGCTCGAATTCCGAACTCCTCTTACAATAAAAGATGTACAGAGACTCACCGGAAGGATAACCTCTCTTAGCAGGTTCATCTCCAGATATGGAGACCGGTGTTGAGCATTCTTCAAAGTACTCACCAAGGCAGCAAAGAAGGAGAGCAACCTCGGATGTGATGACCATCCTTGGAATGAAGACTGCCAAAGGGCTTAGGAAGAACTCAAAACCTACCTGGCCCATCTGGCCACTCTTCGGCAACCTCGCCAGGGAGAGCCCCTCGTGCTGTACCTCGCCGTTACAGAAAAAGCAGTAAGCTCAGTCCTTGTGAAAGAAGAAGGGCCGAAACAATGGCCAGTCTATTATGTAAGCAAGTCCCTGCACGGCGCCGAAGTCAGGTATCCCTTGCTACAAATAGCTATATATGCCTTGGTGCTGGCAGGAAGAAGACTACGGCCATATTTTCAAGCTCACCCGATCATCGTCCGAAGTAGTCTACCTCTACGAGACGTCATGAGGAAAGTTGATCACTCGGGAAGACTTTCCAAATGGTGCATAGAGCTTGGGGAGCATGACATTACTTATGAACCTCGGAGAGCCATCAAAGCTCAAGCTCTGGCAGACTTCATTGCCGAAGTACCCATTACCGAGGACAGCCATCCCGATTCGGGCGAAAATGAGCCAGAATGGACTTTGCATGTGGACGGAGCCTCCGGGTCCGAGCACCAGGGAGCTGGGGTAATTATCAGAGGCCCTGAAGGTCTACAGGTGATGAAGTCCATTAAATTCAGCTTCAACGTCACCAACAGTATGGCCGAATAGGAAGCTCTCGTAGCAGGGCTACGTTTAGCTAGGAAAATTGGTGTAAGAAACTTGAAAGCCCACAGCGACTCCCAGCTGGTAGTTTGGCAAACGGTAGGGAACTACGGGGCGAAGGACCCGACCTTGGCAAAATATCATGAGCTGGTAACAAAACTTATTCAAGAATTCGATACTGTGCGAATTGAAAATGTGCCTCGCCAGGACAATGCCGAGGCAGATGGCCTAGCAAAGTAAAAAACGTACACCGAAGTGTTGGATCACCCGAGCATAGAGGTACTGGGCATATCGACCTCGGGAGACGGCAGGAAAGATCCTATCAAAAAATATCTCGCAAACAGCGAGCTCCCAAAAGACCCCAACCAAGCGGCAAAAGTGCGAAGGCATGCAGGCCGATTATTCTTAATCGGAGAGGAATTGTATAGGCAGGGATATGCGAATCCATTGCAGAGGTGTGATGGCGAAGAGGATATTGAAATGATCCTCAGAGAAGTCACGAAGGCGCTTGTGGTTCACACATTGGAACCGATGCCCTGGCCGCAGTAATACTTTGCCAAGGATATTTTTGGCCTACCCTAAGAAGGGACGCCAGACAGTTCGTCCAGAAATGTGGTAATTGCCAAAGGCATGCCAATATCCAAAGGGCACCCTCAGAATTGGTAACTTCAGCTAACTATCCCTGGCCCTTCACAGTTTGGGGCATATACCTCATTGGGTGACTCCCGACAGCACCTGGAGGCGTGAAGTTCTGCGTAGTCGCAGTAGACTACTTCTCTAAGTGGGTCGAGGCAGAACCCTTGGCAACGATCTCGGCAAAAAATGTGCAAAAGTTCGTATGGAAGAACATCGTATGTAGATTTGGCATACTGAGGGTACTAGTAGCTGACAACGGGTCCCAGTTTATAGACAAGGGGTTCTAAGGATTTATCAAAGACCTCGGAATACAAATGCACTTCGCTCCGGTAGCTCACCCCCAAAGCAATGGCCAAGTAGAAGTGTCCAACAGGACCATTAAAGATGGTCTGAAAAAGAGGTTGGGGAGGCGAAAGGGAAATGGCCAGGAGAGCTCCCAAACGTGTTATGGAGCTACCGAACAACACCCCAAAGAGCCACAGGGGAAACACCTTTTTCGCTTGTTTTTGGTGCAAAGGCCATCATCCCAATTGAGATAGTGCAACCATCGGTGCGGGTGCAGGTCTTTGACGAAAGAGGCAATGACCTCGGCCTAAGAACCAAGCTCGACCTCGTTGGCGAACACAGAGAAATAACTGAGCTAAGAAGAAAAGCTTTTCAGCAAAGAGTGGCCGCGGCTATAAACTTACGCACTAGGCCAAAGAGAATAAAGAAAGGAGACCTCGTTCTCCGAAAGGCTAAATTTGGACCCCGAAGACCATCCCATGGGGTACTTCACACAAATTGGGAAGAACCTTATCTGGTGCTTGCCGAAGTGCGAAAAGGAGTTTACAAGCTCGGTGATACCGAAGGCATAGAGCTAAGGAATACATGGCACTCGGATGCCTTAAAAAAATTCTATGCTTAGGATTTTGGTAAGAAAATTGTACAAGTTAGAAAATTTTTGTAAGTACAAAAGGATTCTTTTCACCAGAACAGTTGTCACCGAGCACGGCTTAAGAGAATTCATTCACAGAGGCTACAACCTTCTCTGAAGGTTAGAAATTTACTCAGAGGAAATTTCACGAGGGTTAAGTACAATTTTCTGAAATCCCTCGAGCGAACATGTTCGGGACAATGGAAAATGAAAACTCTTGCAAAAGACTTAGCCAAAAAAAGGAAGCTTTATAAGCAAAGATAGAATCCGATTACAAAGAAGGAAGCTCGCCAAAAGAAGAAATACAAGAAAGGAGAAAAAGATGGCAAAGAGCCCTAAAACTAAGGAGCCTCGGCATCTTGAGATCCAACAACTCCTGCGTCCTTATCAGCTTCCTGCGGCGCCGGAGGAGGGAAGGGTAAGTTGAGGTGCTCAATTTTGGACCAAGTCCACCGAGGCCCCTCGGGAATGTTCAGCGCCGCCATAAAGGAGAGGTCCAAATCTGGGAACCTCTGCAGAACTTGATGCCGAGCGAGGCAAAAGCCGTCCTGAAAGCCGACCTTAGTCGCTTGCTCGGCCTTTTCCTTAGCGATCGCTAGGTCGTCAAGCTCATTCTCCAGGTTGGCAATCTCCTTCTTCAATGCCTTCGTCTTCTTCTTCTTTGAATCCTTCTTTAAAGACTCGACCTCGGCCTAGAGCGCGGCCTTCTTAGCGAGCACCTTTGCCAGAAGAGCCTCAGACTCTGATTTCTCCTTTTGGTATGCCTCGCTTGCCGAAGTCAGCTCCGCCACCTTGGAACCGAGGTCGGAAATCTTCTGGGAGGAGTCCTTCAGAATTTCCTCTTTCTCCTTCGTTAACTCTTCCCGAACAGTAGCAACCTCCTTCTCTGCTATCCGGGTTAGCTCCGCGTTTTTGGCAACCAGGTTAGTGCACATGACCTGGGATTTCTCTATGCAGCCCATAGCCCATGCTCGGAAAGCTACTTGCTTCGCTACCCGAACCCTGAGGAAACCAGCATACCCCAGCAGCTGCAAAGGAGTAAAAACAAAGTCAGACAGGCAAAAAACGGGCCAAATACTTAGAAAAAATCAGAAAGGAAAGGCAAAGGCTTGGGGCATACCTAGACAGCGTGTTCGGAGACTTTAGCAGCAAGGGAGTCATCGTCCGGGCACGCCTCAGAAATGGACTTGAAGGAGGCCTCGGTAAGGATCCCCTTCGAAATCTGGTTGGCCATTTGAGGGCAAGCACCGGAGTACATGTCCATGTCGTCCGTAAAGGACCAGAAAGGCTCCCTCGGGACTTTCCTTTTCGGAATATGGGAATCCCGAAGGGCCTGTTTCCGAGCGTGCTCGACTACCCATGCTGGGGGTAGTATCTCCTTTGCAAGGCAAAAACAAGAAAATTGATCAGCACAAGTAATCCTCAAAAGTTCAAAAAAAAAAAAAAGCACCTGAAAAAACCAACCTGGAGGCACCTCGGCAACATCGTCGTCGGAGACTTGAGCCACCTCGATGGAAATCTCTTTGTCTTTGCCCTTACGGCGCTCCTTAAGCTCCGCGGCAAAAGGAACTGCTGCCGAGGCATCCAGGAGAGCCGCCGAGGAAGCAGGACTCCAGGAAGGAACCTCGACCCGCTGGGCGTCAGGAACTTCAGGCTCCTCGCGCACCTCCTCGGGAATTTCCGGAATAGGGGGAGGCATATCCTTCTTTGCCCGTTTGGCCGATGACGGCCCGCCAGCTGTCATTTTGCACCTTCGGGAGGCGGCCTTTTTTGTCTGCTCCCCATTCTCGACTTGTCCAGGGAAGAGGGACTTGTAATAAGCAGCAGAATCCTCGGCCATCTCTGAAACAAAAGAAAAATATCAGTGTGAGTCTAAGGCATGCCTTTAACAAAAAGAACTTTGGAGAAACTTATGCTCATAAAAGGTCTCGTAAGTGACCTCCTCCCGAAGGAGTTTTGCGAGCCAGGAATCCTTCCCTTCGATGGCAGGAGCTGGCATCTCGAGGTCCTTCTCGTGCTCCTTCACCACCCCTAGCTCCCGAAGGACCTCTTCGGTCATTAGCCTCCACATGATGGGGAAGGGGTAGAGGGAGCGGGAAGGGACCTCGGAATCCCAGTCAGAAACAGCCCGGATCCGTCTATCGAAGTCCGCGAATCTGGCCGCCAACTCAGGAGTCAGCAGCCTCCTTGGGTCTATGACATCATTCTCCAGCTTTCCCTGCGCCCACTTGGTCCGAACATACGACCAGGTCTCCTCCATCGTCAGAAAGAAAAATCTTCTTTGCCACCCTCGCCAGCTGTCCTTGGTAGTGAAGGTGAACATGAACTTTTTGCTCCCTGATCCCCGAGGTAGCATAAGGTAAAAGCCACAATTTGGGACTAAGAGAGCTTGTAGTACTACATAAAAAGGACGAAGTGGGGTTCTATTTCAAAAAGGCCACACATACAAAGGAAGGCGTTGAAGTAGCAGTACGAGTTCGGGGGAAGTTGATTTACGGCAATGCCATGAAATTGGCAGAAGTCGCAGATCACCTTCGAAGGAGGATATCGAAGTCCGGCCTTCAGTTGGGCACGGAAAACGGTAATCTCGTCCTCGGCGTTCATAAATCAGAATGTTTGGGGCCAGGAAGTCTGGTGGTGGCATAAGAAGGAAGAAAAAATTTGTTGGTCCACTTTTCCAACTTTTCTGGAGTAGAACAGCAGGGGTACTAGGTAAGGGGTCGCTAGCTCTCGGGCACAGGGGAAGCAGGAGAAAGAGGAGCTGGCGAAGACATTCCCAAAGAAAAAAAGGACTTCGGGGAAGAAAAAATGAGTTCGAAAAAGCTTTCAAAAAATAAAAAAGAGAAGCACAGAGAGAAAATCAAAACCCACCGAACGTTTTGCCGAAATCAGGGTTTGAGGTCGCTGTCGCGAAAAAGTTGCCGGAAAAACACTCCGTCAAAAGCACTGCCACAACAAACAAGGGAAAAAACAAAAAGCGGCTGAGAGCAGAAGGAAAGCAAAAACAGAAGCAAAAGGAGACTATGACGGAGTAGGGTATATATAGGACAAGGGGGTTAGGCGAACCGACGCCATAAGTGCTCCGCGAAGGCGAACAGTCGCCATAATTGCCCCTACGCCTCAAAAGACGTGCCTGCCATAACCAACACAATTCCCGTCAGTGACAGCGTGCCACGTGTTAGCTGGTGCGCCAAACAAGGGGCACGCCTTCTGACACCCCTAAAAATTGGGCGCGCTGCTCCAGACTAACACGCCTGGTTATGAGACACGATGTTGCGCAGACCTGCAAAAGAAAAGAAGTGGGTTACCTCGAAGAAACCAAAAGACAGGCTATGGCCGAACGGCCCATGTCTTCGGGCAAAAGGTGCATCTTCGGCACAGGTATTATGCCCTAAAAAAATCACAAAGAACACCCTCGGAGAGCCTACAAACCGAAGTCTTCACCTCGGCTTTCCAAATGGGGGCATGTGATAGCCGAAGGGCTATCGCCTCTTTTAGACCGTACTTCCTGCCAATAGTATGGTCGGGAAACTTGGCATTACCCGAGAAAAGGTGATATCACGCACCTCGGAAGCGAAGTTGAAAATCCCAAACTCGAGACGTCAGGAAACCCGAGGATACTACCAGCCCCCTCGAGGTACTAAACGGATCACTTTCGGAGATGAAGAACCAGCTATTTCAAGCAGGAGAGAATCTCCACAAAGGCGGAACCCCTGGACCTGGGAATTCCCGAACTACGGGGTTGATTCCCAAACAAGGGCATCCGTACTAAAGAGCGACCTCGCCCATAGGACCTCGGGAGTACGACATGGGCATTTGAGGAGCCTCTGACATGTCGCCCACATGCGCTACACGCCACCTCTCAGAGCGGTCTGACGCGCCTACGCCGTCCAGGTCTTGTCTCGACCTATCTCGGTTCCAAACCCAAGGAACCTATAAATGGCTGCTTGTCCCCTACGCCCAGAAGATCAGATTCCATCCGACCGAACACATGTCGCGAGCTGAACGGGCTGGGCTCTCCTATAAATACCAGGGAACAGCCCCTGGCACCTGAGAAAATACAAACAGGCAAGGCCATTCAACCTCTTAGTGCTCCTCCCCTATCTTCCTTCAGGACACTAACTTGGGTGTCGGAGGCTCCTCCCCGGAAAAACATCCCGGGGACCTCCTAACCCTTTTCTCTTCAGCGTTTCAGGCACACTCCCCTGGGAAACCTTTGCCCCAGACGTTCTCCCCTCCAGGAAGTCCCTCCCGAAGTCACAATGTCACCTGATGAAGATGCTGTGGGGCATCAACCCCAAGCCACCAAACTATTTAAAAAGTTACAAATAAGTCCCCTTATTTAAGTAACTTTAATCAAACTTGCTCAAACCTTGTTTATGTGAATTAAACTTGAGTTAAAAGTACAAGTTAGGATTTAAAACCCATTTTTAACTCTCGGGACTCAGCCCGACTCTTCGGGATGCAGAATTACCATTTTGCCCCCCAAACCTCATTTGCTGCCTTAAATTTCTCGGAACTTAGTAAACTTTGCCCAATGTACTTATTGTTGCTAAGTGAACTTAAAATAAGGTTCTGAATTAGCTTTCTACTAGGAGACCCATAACACTACTTCTTCAGGGTCACACCCACCTCTGAATATAGGAGGTTTCAATGCTAGGAATCCTTCCAACTGGCCCTCCCTAAGTCCACCTTTTCTAGGTCTTCCTCTTCCTACTTCAGTGTATCGAGTTCCTCCTCTTGGTTTCCCTCCTCTTGTAGTAACTTCTGTAGGAGGCTCAGTCCTCATTGGGACCATATCAGTGTCCACTTCTTCCACCTCGAGGCTCTCCTCAACCTCCACTCTGATCTCCTACCTTACTTCTGATCTTACCTTCCTGGCTCTCGGGTGTCTTTTTTCATCCTTACCCTAATCTTCATCTCCATCTCTACCATTCTTGCTTGCCTGATCAAAGTGCACTAACTCCTTACCAAGCCTTCTTCCTCATTGTCCATCTTCCACTTCTCTAACTTCCTCAGCATTTTCATGTGCCTGAGCTTGGCCTCTAGCAAAGGCTTGGGTACTTACCGCCCATTGGACAATGGTGGCCTACATAGTCTCCATCATTTGTTTCATCTTCTCTTGTCTTCCTCTATTATGTTCAGGTATGTTAATCCTAGCACTAGGCTCTTTGGGCCTGTCAGGCTCTAAAGCCTCCTACTGCCTTTTAGCCTCACACTCAGGCTATCCACCTCTAGGATAGGTTGCCCTACTTTCATCTTGCACATGGACATCCCTATCCATGCCTCGGGTTCTCATCCTGCACATAAGTACACATACACACACATATGCTCAATAAGTTCAAGTGTACTTAAACTTAAGTGGGAATAAGTCTAGATAGACCCATAGGTCATAAACTGTCATGCCCAACCTAGCCCCTGGCCCAATCGGGCCCAATTATGTACGGGCATTTAAACAATGTCAAACATACGAGAATGAACCACAAGATAGTACTAGCTCATTAATTATTTACTGAAAGGTTTATATTGTGCTCTCTGAAACAAGCTAGTACTTATGTGGAAGTGAAATGTTCATTTCATTACTCAACTAGCCAAGTACATACATGGAAACCAAAACACTGTTGGGTTTTAGGAGCCACAGAAATGTAGCGGAATTTAACCGAAACCCTTCAAGATCAAAGTGAAATGGGGTAAACAGGGTGTTTGAAAATTTTCATACCTAATTTTCGGTTGAGATTTCTCACCCAATTATAGAGATGAATCACACAACCTGAATAGTTGATGTGTTCAAGCTCTCTATGGTATCCACATGAGCTTCTCGGTATCACCACGCATCTACCACGTCCTAACAGAAGCGTTTCTCTTACGCTTGTAGTGCTAGCTTATGTCCTCCAAGGAATTGCAAGAGAAGAGTATGGCTGTCTCTTTTGGGAGGCTAGGGCAAGGTAGCGAATTTCTCACTAAAAGTTGTATTTATAGTGAGACTCAACTTCCAGGCCTAATGGGTTTCAGAGCCCTAATCCAATTAGGCTTTAATTTTGGGCTTAATAATGGCTCAACTTTTGGGCCCATTATTAATACGAAATTAGTATGAAACCATAAGCCAAATAATTAGCCCATGCACTCTAATAATCCAAATAGCTTTATGTGTGTGACCCAATAGGCTCTTACCATGTTAGCAATAATCATAAATCACATTTATGATCATAAGCAATGATCGGTGTCTAGCAACACATCATGGCTACCCAAGTGACAAGATTATCGGCGACTCGACTAAACCTTTATGATCATTACCGATATATGCCATTGTCCCTTTGTCCGAGATATAAAGGCTAGGCACAAGACATGGAATGTGTCACTCTCGTATAGCTTAATCTTTGATCTCTTGATTACCAAGTAGACTAACTTAAACTGATGACATTGATATCATATATTAACTCATTCAAGGATGGCCATGCATTTTCTAAGTCTCACTCTATCAAGGGGCCCGAAGATATCATTCCCATTACATAGGAGGGACAAATCCCATCTTGATCATACAAATCCCTCCGCATGATATGTGACATACCCAATGACCTCCTTCAAGTTCACTCAGTTATGAGCAACAAAGGGAACTATCAAAGTATGTGACTCGCATGTAAGGAACCTTGATGATCTTAGGTCAAAGGAGTACATATACCATGATCACTATGAGAATCACTTATGACACTCATATAATGATCCATGCAGTGTTATCATGGTGGGTCGATCCAGTAACAAGTTCTCCAACTTGTACCCATATGTAGACTACATATCTCATATTAGTCTTCACATATGCTAGTCATTATATATTATTGTAACCCGCTCCACAATAATACTAGACCAGGGACATTTAAAAATATCATTATTCTAGGGCTATAATTATGTTTGTTACATGAAGCAAGAACAAAACAACAAACATAATTGCTAGATTAATGCCTTAATAAAATATCATGACTCAATGTGCAAAAATATAAATCATCTCATGATTGGCTTGTGGGCACAACACTAACAAACACCAACTCAAGTTTTGAAAACTTGTTTATTATGCACATGTTTATACATGGAAAATCACACATAGAACACATTTCCACCTTAGGGACTTTGTTCCCACAATCTAGACTCTAAGTCTTCCACATAAAGTCTACATTTATTAGCTTATTACACAAGTAACCCATAACACTTACAATATTTAGAATATTGAGCAAACACGTATGTACACAAACCTTTACCAACAGACAAAGTATAAAATACTCTTGACCTTAGTGCCTTTCTAGTAAGCCATTTTCTTGAAAAAAAAGGTAAATAAGGGCTGGTGAGTTATAAACTTAATAAGGATCCCATACAGCTCACAAAGCCTAACATACCCAAGAATAAGATGGCAAAATATACTCCATGCTCCTGCAAAGAAAACACTAAAACAAGGAAAATATAGGATATATGCATATAATAATAATCATCATTGATAGCCAAGGTGCCCATCACTTTCTGGGCCCCCAGACTTGGACGAAGTATCGACCTCGGCAGAGAAAACTATCTACCGGGGAAAGAAGGATGAACGACCTCCCCGACCCGACATCGTTAATTCGCCTTCTCAGGGAGGCCTTCTCAGGGAGCGATAGAACCAACCTCGGATTAACGATTAAACTCTCTTCGAAAGTATAGGTGTCCCTCAGGAGGACCATCCTCGGGAGATATACTCCTACAAATGCTAGAGTAACCTCGGAAAGTACGAACGGAGCATTTAAGGAGCCTCTGACACATCCCCCATAAAGTCATCCCCAAATACGTTCTGACACGCCATCATAGGGACACGCCATCGCAGGGACACTCTAACACGCCACTCTTGGAATGCCTAGGCTTCTAGCCTGGCGACCTTTGGTCAGATAGGTGTCCCCTCATTCCCCGAAAAACAGGGATCACATCCCACCGAACACGTGTCACAATCTGGAATGGCCACGTGTGGAGAACTACTTCTGTTCGCTCCTCTATAAACACTCAGGAAATGCCCCAGGTACGAGAGAGTTCTCTCTTTGAACACAAAGGAACAAGACTCTTCTAGAATTCAATCACTTTTCTGTCTCCTAAAGTACTGACTTGGGCGTCGGAGGCTTCTCCCCGGAAAACATACTCCGGGGACCTCCTAACCTCTGTTTTCTAAAAGTATTTCAGGCACCCTCCACTGGGGAACCTCCTCTTCAGATGTTCTCCTCCACCAGAAGTGCCTTTTGCCCGTACAATGACACATGACGAAACTGCCACCAGCCAACAATCATAATTGGGGCTACCATGCACATCCAAACATAGAAGCACACAAACACACACACCACTTAACACCATATCCCTCTAAAGGGCAGAGCAAAGCATGAACATATTTTTTGTATTAATCTGAGATCTCTTTATGCTTAGGAATTGAGTTGGCCGACCCAATTTCTAGCTATAATGCTTGCAGAGAGCTAGCTAGCACAGAGTTGCCTATGAACAAAACATAGGGCTCTGTAGCACTCTTAGGATCACATGACATCCAATATCCATGACCCAAGGGCCTGAATACTCAAAGAGTATAGGAATCCTTACCGCAAAACCCTTAGCAACTTTGTTGCCTGAATGCTTTATAAGCTTGTTTCTTTGCCTTTTCCTCGCTTGTCGTAGGTGGAACTTAATTTCTAGCTTGAGACCTATACTGAATGAATTATTAGCAAGTATATTCTTACATCACCATGGCTCAAAAGCTTACATATACCAAGAAAACTTGGTGGAACACAGAATACCTCATCAAAGGAGGTATGACCAAATCTTTATGCTTGATTTCCTTCAAGCTTCTTCCCACCACTTGATTCCTTGCCTTGGAAGGCTTTAGAAGCTTAACACTCAAGAACATGAAGAGCAATACTTGTCCAAATGGTATTAAGGGAAAAAGAATAGGAGAAGTGTTTGAGCTTTAGGAGAAGAGAATGAATGTTTTAGAGTAAGTAAGTAGAATGAGTGAAATGGAGACTAAAATGGAACTTGATTGGATGGCCATGGGTGTACATATAGAGTGAAACCACGTGATTCACATGGGTAGGAGACAAGTGGGGGACAAATTGGAAGACTTGTGTGGGTGGTGGGTGAGATAGTCAAAAGTAGAGGACAAATTGTAAGACTTGTGTGGGTGGTGGGTGAGATAGTCAAAAGTTGGTGACAAATTGGAAGACTTGTGTGGGTGGCGGGTGAGATAGTCAAAAGTAGGTGACAAATTGGAAGACTTAGGTGAAAGTTAGGAGAATTTGTCAAAAGTGGGGGACAAGTAGGTGGCGAAAGGAATCTTAAGTGATAGTTGGATGGGAGGTGGATTAAAATAATGGGAAACAGAGGGCGGTGGCAGCCATGGCATCCAATGCCTTTAAAATTGGCTAATCCCCCCCTTAGTCCTTTAATTTCTCACATTTGGGCAATTGAGCCCAACCACCAAAAGTCCTCTTTGTCCAATAGAGTCCCTCACCTTAAATTTTCATCATTTTACTTGCCCTAAGCAAAGTTTAAATTCTGAGAGTGTCCAACACTTGTCATACTCCCTGGTCCCACTTAATTTAGTGTCTCCCAATCTCAATGAGCTTAATTCCTGATTTAGGGAATTTTTTTAAGCCTTAAATCCTTATAGCCCAAGGCTTGATTACTTAGGATTTTGCGGGCAATACAACACTCCCCTCCTCAAGAAATTTGGTCCACCAAATTTCCTGAGAGTTTATTGAATATATCAGGAGAGATCTTAAGCATTTTATCTTCCACTTCCCATGTGGCCTCCTTCTCACAATGGTTAGTCCATTGGATTTTCACCATAGGCATCAATTTCTTCCTCTCCTGTCTCTGGTCCCTTCGCCACCTGAACGTCTTGGGGCCTTCTCGAGCTCTCTATCTGGAATACTCTTCCAGGAGCCTGATTCTTTTTGCTCTTATCTTGAGGCAAGTTGGGTCTCTGATCCCTCTTTAGTGGAGGAAAGGGCATATTTTGCCTCCTCATGGGCAACTGCCCTTGAACCAATTTGTTCCCGAATCTCCCCATGTTCTTTTGTCCCTCACTCCTTATAAGACAATCTCTTACCCAGTGATCCTAGGAACCACACTTAAGGCAACTATCTGTGAGTCTGTAGCATGGCCTTTGGCCATGGAATTTTCCACATGTCTCACTTGGAGGTTCATAAGGAGCTGTCTTTTTTTCTCTGTTGTTATCCTTTCTTGGCTCATGTGCCAAGTTTTTTCTATCTCTCTTTCTAGATGCATTTTGCATCTTGCTAGCATTACTTGGGCCTCTCACAATTTGGCCTCTAAATTCCTACTGTAGGGCCATAGCCCTCTGAACAATGTCATAATACTTATGAGCACTTACCGCCCTAAGTATTTGCCTCGGCTTGGGCCTTAATCCTTTGAGAAATATTTTGGCCTTCAAATCCTCTTGGCCATCATATTGTTGGGTATAGCGAATGAGGTTATTGAACCTCTACTCATATTCTAGCACTGACAGCTCTCCCTGCTCAAGCAAGTCAAACTCAACTTGCTTCTGGTGTTTTAAGGCTTCACGGATGTACTGCCATTAAAAACCTTGTAGAAACTCAGCCCACCTTATTGCCTTTCTTCTAGAAGCGGGTCTCCTAGCATTCTTGCTAGCATAGACTTGATGGACTACCCTACACCGCAGCTCTGCATTACCTTCTAGTCTGAAGGTAGTGAGCAATACCTTCTGAGAAGAAGAAACATCAATTCTCCAAAAAATCTTCTCAATCTGGTTGACCCAGAATTCTACTTGCTTTGGATCACAGCTTCCTTTGACATCTAGAGGTTTCAACGCTAGAAATCCTTCTAGTTGGCCTTCCCGAAGGTGATGTGAACCCTAATGGTATAAAACCATGAAATGCGCCTGAGAGTTTTTTCAAGCTCCATAAGAGATCAAAGAGACTAGATTTTAAACCCCCACCCCTAATCAACCTGTGATTAGAAACAGGAAGTATAAGAACTCCAAGAACACAAGCACACTCCTGCACCAAGGTAGTCTACCAAGAACCAAAGAGAAACTTCTCCAAAGTAGCAATATTATTTCAGTTGAAAAGCTTATGTTTACATCTAGAATATGTGCCTTTATATAGTCCTAAACTAGGGTGAAAAGATAGGCAAAATTCGCAGCCCAAGTCACCTAGGAAACCTAGTTACAAGGGACTCCCAAAAACCTTGTCAAACTAGGACTCCTAAATCCTTTTAACCATGTTTAACGTATGCAGCGTATGCCACATGTCCTAAGTGACCTAAATTAATTCCATGGCCTAAATAACATGTTGAATAATGTACATAAATAGGAATTAAATGAAAATAAAATGCAAATACAAGTTAGACCCCAAAAACCCCCAAATGGTCTTCTCGAGTGCACTTTTAGGCCCTTTAGGGTTTTCACTTGTATCTTCAGCTCCAAGCTTGAATATTTGAGTTCCAATGGCATGAATGGAAAGAGGTCTTGAAAAGTTAGAGTTCGAAAATCTAGCTTGTAGACACAAATGCATCAAGAACACTTAAGGGGGCTCAAATGGTGCACTTTGAGTGGTGTCCTTGGTGCCCTTGCTTTGTGACTTGTCTAGGCACTGTAGAACTGAGTGCCAAGCATGTCCATCATCTTCATATGGTGTCTTGAACTCCTTGCTAAGTTCCATGTCCATTCTCCATAAAGAAGCTTGAATCAAAGGCTTGTAGTGCAATTGAGATCTCCTTAGCTTTCTTCCTTGTAATTGGTCCACTAGAAACCTTCAATGGGTCCTTGCCTTCCTTGAGTGTGACTTCCTTGATCATATCAACTCCCCCCTCCTTAGATAGATTCATCCAGGAATATTCATGTTCAAACAAAGACAAATCAGAAACATTTAAAGCAGCACTCATATTGTACTCACCCGGCAAGTCTAGTGATGCCCTGCGGCATCTTCGTCAGATGACATTGTAACTTGCGGAGGGACTTCCTGTGGGGGAGAACGCCCGAATGCCAGATTGCCCAGGGGAGTGTACCTGAAAAGCTCAGAAGAGGGGGTCAGAAGGTCCCCAGGGTGTCTTTTCGGGGAGGAGCCTCCGACGCCCAAGTCAGTGTCCAGAAAGAAAATAAGGGAGGAGCACTGAAAAGTAGAAAGGCCTTGCCCATTTGTGTTTTCTCAAGGAGAGGAGTCTACTCAAGGATCCATCCTTTGCCCAGGTTTATTTCCTGGTATTTATAGGAGTATCTAGCCCATTCAGATCATGACGCGTGTTTGGTCAAATCTTTCCTGAATTTCTGGGCGTAGGAGACAAGTAGCCGGTGGCAGGTTTCTTGAGCCTTGAACCGAGACAGGTCGTACCGGGACCTGGATGGCGTCGGTGTGTCAGACCGCCATTTGGGGAGGCCTGTAACGTCTGTGGGTGACATGTCAGAGGCTCCTTAAATGCTCATGTCGTACTCCCGAAGTCGCTGGATGAGGTCGTCCTCTGGCGCGGATGATGCCCCTTCGGGAAATATGCCCGTAGTTCGGGGAGTCCCTGATTCAGGGTTCCGCCTTCGGGGAGATCCTCTTCGGCTTGCGATAGCTAATTCTTCATCTCTGAAGGTGATCTGTTTAGCACCTCGGGGGGGCTAATAGTATCCTCGAGTTTCCTGACGCTCCGAGTTCGGGTCAGATAGAGGCGATAGCCCTTCGGCTATCACATGCCCCCATTTGGAAAGCCGAAGTGGAGACTTTGGTTTGTAGTTTTTCTAAGGATGCTCTTTGGGAGTTTTTAGGGAGTAAAACCTGTGCCGAAGATACACCTTTTGCCCGAAGATATGGGCTGTTCGGCCATAGCGTGTCTTTTGGTGTCTTCGAGGCAATCTACTTCTTTCCTTTCTCCTTTCGCAGGTCTATGCAATCATCGCGTCTCATGAGCAAGCGTGTCAGTCTGGAGCGGCGCGTCCCATTTTTTTAGGGGTGTCAGAAGACGTGTCCCCTATTTAGGCGCGGCTGCTGACACGTGGCACACTGTCACTAGAGGAGAGTCACGTCGGTTACAGAGGGCGCGTCTTTTCGGGCGCAGGGAACAGTTACGCCGACTGTTCGCCTTCAAGAGGTACTTATGACGCCGGTTCGTCTACCCACCTTCGGCCTATATATAGCCCATTCCATCATAAGTTCCTTTTTTGGTTTTGCTTATGCTCTTTTCCCTGCTTGCAACTGTTTTTTTCCCTGCTTTCCGCGGCGGCGCTGTCTGACAGAGGTTTTTCCGGCGGTCTTTCACGACGGCGACTTCAAACCCAGATTTTGGCAAGTCATTTGGTGGGTTTTTGATTTCTAGAATCCTCTGTTTTTTAGAGTTTTTCCGGAAGTTGCTTTCTTTCCTTTTTTCGAACTCATTTTTCAGCCAATATGCCTATTCCCGAGAGCTGGCAACCCCTTTTATCTCACCCTTGCTGCACCACCCCCAAAAAACTAGAAAAATGGAAGAAAAAGTTCTTTCTTCCTTCGTATGCTGTTACAAGGTTGCCACGTTCTGACCAATTTTTCTTTTCGAACCGTAGTAATGAGGTTACCTTTTTCCGAGCCCAACTGAAGGCTGGACTTCGGCACCCTCCTTCGAAGATGATTTACGACTTCTGCCAATTCCATGGCATTGCCGTAAATCAACTTCCGCCGAACTCGTACTGCTGTTTCAACGCCTTCATCTGTATGTGCGGCGTCTTCGGGATAGAACCCCACTTTGTTATTTTTATGCAGTACTACAAGCTTTTCGTGGTCCCGAAGGGTGGCTTTTATTTTATGCTACCTCGGGGATCCGGGAGCAAAACATATATGTTCACCTTTTCCACCAAGGATAGTTGGCAAGGGTGGCAGCAAAAATTTTTCTTTCTGAAGATGGAGAAGGCCTGGTCGCATGTTCCGACCAAGTGGGCTTAGGGAAAGATGGAGATGGACGTCGTAGATCCGAGGATAATGCTAACTCCGGAGTTGGCTCCTATCTTCGCGGATTTCGACGGACGTATCCGCGCTATCTCCGACTGGGGTCCCGAGGTCTCTTCGCGCTCTCTCTACCCCTTCCCCATCAATTGGAAGCTAATGACCGAGGAAGTTCTTCGGGAGTTAGGGGTAGTGAAGGAGCACGAAACGGACCTCGACATGCCGGCTCCTGCCATCGCTGGGAAGGATTCCTGGCTGGTGCAACTCCTTCGGGAGGAAATTACTTATGAAACTTTCTTCGAGAGTAAGTTATCTCCGACTCCTTTTGTTATGGTTTTCATCTTGGACTCACGCTGATATCTTCTTTCTTTTCTAGAAATGGGCGACGGCACTGCTGCCTTCTACAAAGCCCTTTTCACTGGCCAAGTCGAGAAGGGTGAGCAGACCAAGAAGGCTGCTTCTCGAAGGCGGAAAGTGACTGGGGGCTGGGCCTTCGGCCAAACGGGCGAAGAAGACTATTTCCCCTTCTCGTTCAGAAACTCTCGAGGAGGCAAGCGAGGAGCCCGAGGTTGCTGCCATTCCGCCGCCCGAGGTTGCTACCGACATCCCCTCGACCGACGTCCCTCCTCAAAGCCCTACCTCGTCGCAGGCCCTTCTGGATGCCGTGGTAGAGGTTCCTTCTGCCGAGGAGCGGCGTAAATGCAAAGGCAAGGGGATCTCCACCGAGGAGGCCCCGGACTCTGGCGATGACGTCGTCGAGGTGCCGCCAGGTTCGCTTTCTCAGGCAAAGTGTGATGTCTTCACTTTTTGAATTTTGGGATGTACTTGTCTTGACCAGCTTCTTGTTTTTGCCGTGCAGGGGAGTCACTTACTCCGGGTTGGGCGGCCGAACACGCCCGGAAGCGAGCGCTCCGCGATGCTAAAGTCCCGCAAGGGAAGATCCCGAAGGAGCCTTTCTGGTCGTTTACGGAGGACATGAATTTGTACTCCGGAGACTGCCAGCAAATGGCCAAAGAGATCTCGAAGGGGATGCTTACTGAGGCCTCCTTTAGGGCCATTGCGGAAGCTCATCCGGGCGATGACTCCCTCGCCGCGAAGGTTTCCGAGCACGCTGCCCAGGTATGCTTCACGCCTATCTTTTTCCCTTCAATTTTTTCTAAGTGTTTGGCTTTCTCTTTGGCTTACTGAGCTCGCCTTTATCCCTTTGCAGCTGCTGGGGTACGCCGGCTACCTCAGAGTTCGGGTAGCCAGGCAGACGGCATTCCGAGCCTCGGCCTTAGAGGTTATTGAAAAAACTAAGGCCATGTGCTCGGAATTGGCCACCAAGAACCTGCAGCTGGCTGATGCTGCAGAGAAGGAGGTTGCTGCCCTTCGGGGGGAGTTCCAGAAGGAAAAAGAAGAACTTTTGAAGGACTCCTCCCAGAAGATTTCTGACCTCGGCTCCCAGGTGGCGGAGCTGATTTCGGCAAACGAGGCGCATCTAAAGGAGAAGTCAGAATCTGAGGCTCTCCTGGCGAAGGCGCTTGCTGAGAAGGCCGAGCTCCAAGCCGAGGTCGATTCTTTGAAGAAGGAGCCGAGGAAGAAGAAGATGAAGGCACTGAAGAAGGAGGTCGCGGATCTGGAGAACGATCTTGAGGAACTTGAGGTCGAGAAGGACAAGTCTGACCAGATGGCCAAGGTCGCTTTCCAGGACGGGTTTTGCCTTGTTCGGCACCAAGTTCTTCAGAGGTTCCCAGATCTGGACCTCTCTTTCTTGGAGGCTCTAAACATTCCCGAGGGGCCTCGGTGGTCCTGGTCCAAGATTGAGCACCTGAACTTGCCTTCTTCTATCCCGGCGCCAAAGGTGGTGGACAAGGACGTAGGGGCTGGTGGCTCTCGGGACGCCGAGATTCCTTAGTTTGTCCTAGGACTCCTTGCCTTTTTCTTCTTCTTTTTGTACTTCTTCTTCTCTGTAAGCCGACTCACCTTAATGAAGATTTTTTTTGGCTAAGTCTTTTTGCGAGATGTTTCGTTTTCCCCTTTGTCCCGAACATGATCGCTCAAGGGACTTCGGAAAATCATATCTGCGCTTATTTCGGCGAGCACCTTCGCGAGATTTTTTGTTTCCCATTTTTCCCGAACGTGATCGCTCAAGGGACTTCGGGAAATCGTATCTGCACTTATTACGGCGAACGCCTTCGCGGAATTCTGGCTTGTACACTTTTTACACTTGAGAACTTTTCTAAGAAACTTCTGTACTTGGCATATTTTCCAAATTTGTACAACACAATTCTTCCGCGAAACCTTAAGCATAGAATTTTTTCAAGGCATCGGAATGCCAGGTATTTTTTAATTCTACGCCTTCGGCGTCGCCGAGTCTGTAGACGCCTTTTCGTACTTCGGCAAGAACCAGATAAGGTCCTTCCCAATTTGCGCGAAGTACTCCGTGGGAGGGCCTTCGGGGTGCAAAGTCAGCCTTTCGGAGAACGAGGTCTCCTTTCTTGATTTCCTTTGGCCTGGCTCGTAAGTTTATAGCCGCGGCCACTCTTTGCTGAAAAGCTTTTCTTCTCAGCTCTGCTATTTCTCTGTGTTCGCTGACGAGGTCAAGCTTGGTTCTTAAGCCGAGGTCATTTCCACTTTCATCGAATACTTGTACCCGTACCGACGGTCGCACGACTTCGATTGGGATGATGGCCTCTGTACCGAAGACGAGTGAAAAGGGGGTCTCCCCTGTAGCTCTTCGGGGTGTCGTTCGGTAACTCCATAACACGCTTTGGAGCTCCCCCGGCCATTTCCCTTTTGCTTCCCCTAGTCTCTTTTTCAGACCATCTTTTATGGTCCTGTTAGATACTTCTACCTGCCCATTGCTTTGGGGGTGAGCTACTGGGGCGAAGTGCATTTTTGTTCCGAGGTCACTGATGAATTCCTGGAATCCTTTATCTGTGAACTGGGACCCATTATCAGCTACAAGTACCCTTGGTATGCCGAATCTGCATACAATGTTTTTCCATACGAACTTCTGCACTTCTTTTGCCGAGATAGTCGCCAGGGGTTCTGCCTCGACCCATTTTGAGAAATAGTCTACTGCTACCACGCAGAATTTTACGCCTCCGGGGGCTGTTGGGAGCGGCCCAATGAGGTCTATGCCCCAGACTGCGAAAGGCCAAGGATAATCAGCCGAAGTCACCAATTCCGAGGGTGCCCTCTGGATATTTGCGTGTCTTTGGCAATTACCGCATTTCCGGACGAACTGCCTAGCGTCCTTTCTCAGGGTAGGCCAAAAGTATCCTTGGCGAAGTATTACTGCTGCAAGGGCGTCGGTTCCGATGTGCGAACCACAAGCGCCTTCGTGTACTTCTTCGAGGATCATTTCAGTATCCTCTTCGCCAACACACCTCTGCAGTGGGTTTGCATATCCCTGCCGATATAATTCTTCGCCAATTAGGAAGAATCGGCCGGAGCGTCTTCGGATTTTGGCAGCTTCACTGGGGTCTTCGGGAAGCGTATTGTCGGCGAGATATCTTTTTATCGGGTCTTTCCAGCCTTTTCCCGAAGTTGATATGCCCAGCACTGTGATGCTCGGGTGGCTTAGCACCTCGGTGCATGCTTTTGATTTTGCCAAGCAATCTGCCTCGGCATTATCTCGCCGAGGCACGTTTTTGATTCGTACGGTGTCGAACTCCCGGATGAGTTTTGCCACCAATTCATGGTATTTTGCCAAGGTTGGGTCCTTTGCCCCGTAGTCTCCCGCCGTTTGTCGTACTACCAGCTGAGAATCGCTGTGGGCTTTCAGGTTTCTTATGCCGATTTTTCTGGCCAGGCGCAATCCTGCTATGAGGGCTTCATATTCCGCCATATTGTTGGTGACATCAAAGCCGAACTTGATAGCCTTTATCACTTCCAGGCCTTCGGGACCCCTAATGATCACGCCAGCTTCCTGGTGTTCGGACCTCGAGGCTCTGTCGACATGCAAAGTCCATTCGGGATTGCCTTCGCCAGGATCCGGATGGCTGTCTTCGGTGGTGGGTACTTCGGCGATGAAGTCTGCCAGTGCTTGAGCTTTTATGGCTTTCCGAGGTTCATAAGCGATGTCGTGTTCGCCAAGCTCTATACACCACTTGGAGAGCCTTCCGGAATGATCAACCTTCCTCATGACATTCCTGATGTCCGGAGACATCTTCGCTGGAGGACATGGTGGTTTCTGGAGGGACTTCCTGAGGAGAAGAACGCCCGGAGTGGAGGTTTCCCAGGGAGTGGTACCTGAAGAACCCAAAAGGAAAGGTCAGGAGGTCCCCGGGATGGTTTTCCGGGGAGGAGCCTCCGACGCCCAAGTTAGTTTTCTAAGAGGTGAAGGAAAGAGAGCACTTAAGGGTTTGGTGGTCTTGCCTGTTCGTGTCCTCTCAACTGACTGACCAACCGTTTGCAAGGGGCTGCCCTTTGGTATTTATAGAAGTGTCTGACCCGTTCAGATCGTGACACGTGTTCGGTCAGATCTGCTGTGTACCTTTGGACAAAGGGGACAAGTAGCTGTTTGTAGGCTCCCTCGAGCCTTGGTCCGAGACAGGTTGTGACAAGGCCTGGGCGGCGTCGGCGTGTCAGAGCGTCGTTTGAGGTGACATGGTGCGTCTGTGGGCGATGTGTCAGAGGCTCCTTAAATGCTCCTACCGTACTCCCGATGTCCTTTGGGCGAGGTCGTTCTCTGGGACGAACACCCTTCTTCGGGAGTTATGTTCGCAGTTCGGGGCGCTGCCTAGCTCGCAGGTTCCGCCTTCGGGAAATCCTCTCTTGCTTGCGGTAGCTGGTTCTTCTATCCCGAAGGCGATCCGTTTAATCCCCCGAGGGGGCTGTCTGCACCTTTGGAGCTCTCTGGGGTACTAGGCTAAATCCCAAGTTCGAGGCACTGGAATTCGCCTAGTCCGAGGTCAGTACTAGTGCCTCCCTCGGATGGTGCCAGGCTTCCCGAGCATGCTTTTGATAGGAGGTACGTTCTAGGAGAGGCGATAGTCCTTCGGCTATCACATGCCCCCTCCCTAGAAGCCGAAGTAGGGACTTTGGCTTTTGTCAGCTTTCGGAGGGTACCTTCGGGGCTTTATGCATGGTACTTGTGCCGAAGATACACCTTTTGTCTGTAGACGTAGCATAGACTGTCTCTTGGTGTCTCCGAGGTAACCTATTTTCTGTAATCTTTGTAGGTCACTGAAACGTCTCGTCTCGTGCCCAGGCGTGTCAGTCTGGAGCGGCGCGCTATTCGTCAGGAAGCGTGTTCCTTTTTTAGCGTGGTTGCTGACACGTGGCACGCCGTCATTGGAGAGGGTTACATCGGTTACAGCGGGCGTGTCTTTTTATGCAAAATGGGCAATTATGGCGACGATTCGCCTTCGCACAGCACTTATGACGTCGATTCGCCTACCCTTCCTCGGTCTATATATACCCTTAATCCTTCATAACCCCACTTTTGCTTTTGCTTTTGCTCTCTCCTGTCTCTCAACTGCCGTAGTGTTTTTCCTGCTCTCTCACGGCGGTGCTTTTTGACAGAGTGGTTTTCCGGCAACCATTTCACGACGGCGTCCTCAAATCCGGATTTTGGCAAAACGTTTGGTGGGTTTTAGCTTCCAGTTTCTTCTGTTTTTCCAAATTTTTTCTTCGAAATAGCTTTTTGCCTTTTCCCGAACTCGGTTTTTTGCCAGTCATGCCTATTCCCGAAAGCTGGGAACCCCTTCTTTCTCACCCCTGCTGCACTACTTCTGCAAAACTTAAAAAATGGAAAAAGAAGTTCTTCCTTCCTTCCTACGTCACTACGAGGTTGCCTCGTTCGGACCAATATAGCTTTTCAAACCGTAGTGACGAGGTTACTGTTTTCCGTGCCCAACTGAAGGCCGGACTTCGGTATCCTCCGCCGAAGATGGTTTGCGATTTCTGCGATTTCCATCGCATTGCCGTAAACCAACTTCCGCCGAACTCGTACTGCTATTTCAATGCTTTTCTTTGTATGTGTGGTGTCTTCGGCATAGAGCCACACTTTGTCATTTTTCTGCAGTACTACAAGCTCTTCGTGATCCCAAAGGGTGGCTTCTATTTCATGCTACCTCGGGGGTCAGGGAGCAAAAAATACAAGTTCACCTTTGCCAACAAGGACAGCTGGCGAGGGTGGCAACAGAAATTCTTCTTTATGAAGAAGGAAGAGGCCTGGTCGTACGTCCCGACGAAGTGGGCTCAGTGAAAGCTCGTGATGGATGTCGTTGACCCGAAGATACTGTTAACTCCCGATTTAACACCTATTTTTGCGGACTTTGACAAGCGCATCCGAGCGGTCTCTGACTGGGATTCCGAGGTCCCACCGCGCCCCCTTTACCCCTTTCCAATTAACTGGAAGTTGATGACCGAAGAAGTCCTTCGGGAGTTGAAGGTGGTAAAGGAGCACGAAACGGACCTCGAGATGCCGGCTCCTGCCATTGCTGGGAAGGACTCCTGGCTGGTAAAACTTCTTCAGAAGGACATTACTTATGAAGATTTTTTCGAAAGTAAGTCATCTCCTAGTCCCCTTGTTTTAATTCCATCTTGGACTTACGCTGATGTTTTCTCTCTTTTTCAGAGATGGGCAAGGATACTGCTGCCTATTACCGATCGCTTTTCATCGGGCAAGCCGAGAAAGGTGAACAAACAAAGAAGGCTGCCTCCCGAAGACGGAAGGCGGCTAGCGGGGGGCCTCCGGCGGCCAAGCGATCGAAGAAGACCGTGCCCCCTCCTATGCCGGAGATTTCCGAGGAGGTGGGCGAGGAGCCCGAGGTAACCGTTGCTGCGCCTTCGACCGAGGCCGGTGCAGATGTCGCTCCTTCAAGCCCTAATTCGGCGGCTCTTCTAGACGCTTTGGTGGAAGCCCCTTCTGCCGAAGACCGCCGCAAGAGGAAAGGGAAGGAGATTTCTTCTGAGGGGGCCCTGGATTCTGGCGACGACGTTGCCGAAGTGCCACCAGGTTTGATGCCTTAGACACTCAGTTTCTGAATTTTTTGGCAGCTACTTGTGTTTGACAATTTTTCTGCTTTTGTCGTGCAGAGGAGATTCTTCCTCCGGATTGGGTTGCTGAGCACGCCCGGAAGCGGGCCCTTCGGGATGCCCATATCCCGAAGGGGAAGATTCCGAAGGAGCCATTTTGGTCTTTTACGGAGGACATGGACATGTACTCCGAAGACTGCCCGCGAATGGCCAAGGAGATTGCAAAGGGGGTTCTTACAGAAGTTTCTTTTAGGGCCCTTGCGGGGGCTCATCCGGATGATGACTCCCTCGCCGCGAAGCTTTCCGAGCACGCCGCCCAGGTGTGTTTCTCACCTTGCCTTTCCTTCTAAGTATTTGCCCTTCCTCTTTTGCCTTGTCTCATTCCTGCCTCTGTTTTTCTGCAGCTGCTGGGATATGCCGGATTCCTCAGAGTTCGGGTGGCGAGGCAGGGGATGTACCGGGCCGCCGCTTCAAAGACTATAGAACAATACCAGGCCCAGTGCGCGGACCTGCTTGCTCGAAACACTCAGCTGGCCCAGGCTTCGGCGTCAGACATTGCTGCCCTTCGGGAGGAGTTTGCGAAGGAAAAAGAAGAACTTATAAAGGACTCCTCCCAGAAGATTTCCGACCTCGGTGAAAAAGTGGCGGAGCTGACTTCGGTTAATGAGGCACTTCAAAAGGAGAAGTCGGATTCTGCGGCTCTTCTGGCGAAGGCGGAGGCCGAGAAAGCCGCACTTCAAGCCGAGGTCGATTCTTCGAAGAAGGGGAAGGATGAGTCGAGGAAAAAGAAGGTGAAGGCGTTAAGGAAAAAGGTTGAAGACCTGGAGAGGGAGCTTAATGATCTTGGGGTCGAGAAGAGGAAATCCGACGAGATGACCAAAGTTGGTTTTCAAGACGGGTTTTGCCTTGTTCGTCATCAAGTTCTTTTGAGGTTTCCAGATCTCGACCTTTCTTTCCTGGAGGCCCTAAATATTCCTGAGGGACCTCGGTGGATTTGGTCCAAGCTCGAGCACTTGAACCTGCCTCAGACTCTTCTGGCGCGGATGGTGGCGGAAAAGGATGCAGGGGCTAGTGGCTCCCGGGACGCCGAGAATCCCTAATTTATCTCAGGCCCCTTCTGCCTTCTTTTTCTCCTTCCTTGTACTCTTTCTTTCTTGGTAGTCCTTCTTCTTTGTAAACCGATCTCGTCTGTTAATAAAGACTTTTTTCTTTCCTGTAAGAAATTTTGGCTAAGTCTTTTTTGTGAGATTGTTCATTCCTTTTTGCCCCGAACGCGTTTGCTCAAGAGACTTCAGAAGATTAGATCGGTTCTCTGTGAGCCTTTGTATTTAGAAATTCTCACAAGGTTTTACATTTCCTATTTTCCCGAACATGCTTATTCGAGGGACTTCAGGAAATCGCACCTATGCTTATTCTGGCGACCATCTTCGCGGAATTTTAGTAATTCTTTTGTTCAAGAATCTTTCTTTCAGAAGTCCGTTGTAGCTAGAAGATTTTTTTTTCTAACTTTGTACACTGTAAACCCTTTCGTCAAGATTCTAAGCATAGAACTTTTTCAAGGCATCTGAATGCCAAGTGTTTTTTAATTCCACACCTTCGGCTTCACCGAGCTTGTACACCCCTCTTCGTACTTTGGCAAGAACCAGATAAGGTCCCTCCCAATTCGCGTGAAGTACGCCGTGTGATGGCCTCCGGGGTGCGAATTCCGCCTTTCGGAGAACGAGATCACCCTTTTTTATTCCTTTTGGCCTAGCTCGCAAGTTTATAGCGGCGGCCACTCTTTGCTGGAAAGCTTTCCTTCTTAGTTCCGCTATTTCTCTATGTTCGCCGACGAGGTCGAGCTTGGTTCTTAAGCCGAGGTCATTTCCACTTTCATCAAATACCTGCACTCGTATTGATGGTCGCACTACCTCTATTGGGATTATGGCCTCCGTACCGAAGACGAGCGAGAAAGGAGTTTCCCCTGTAGCCCTTCGGGGCGTTGTTCGGTAACTCCATAGTACGCTTTGGAGTTCTCCTGGCCATTTCCCTTTTGCCTCGCCCAGTCTCTTTTTCAGACCATCTTTTATGGTCCTGTTAGATACTTCCACCTGCCCATTGCTTTGGGGGTGAGCTACCGGGGCGAAGTGCATCTTTGTTCCGAGGTCGCTGATAAACTCTTGGAACCCTTTGTCTATGAACTGGGATCCGTTATCAGCCACTAGTACCCTCGGTATGCCGAATCTGCATACTATGTTTTTCCACACGAACTTGCGCACTTCTCTTGCCGAGATAGTCGTCAAAGGTTCTGCCTCGACCCATTTAGAGAAATAGTCTACTGCGACTACGCAGAACTTCACGCCCCCAGGCGCTGTCGGGAGCGGCCCGATAAGGTCTATGCCCCAAACGGCGAAGGGCCAGGGATTGTTTGCCGAGGTCACCAGCTCCGAGGGTGTTCTATGGATTTTTGCTTGTCTTTGGCAATTACCACATTTCTGGACGAACCGTCTAGCGTCTTTCCTCAGGGTAGGCCAAAAGTATCCTTGGCGAAGTATCACCGCTGCCAGGGCGTCGGTTCCGATGTGCAAACCACAAGCGCCTTCGTGAACTTCTTGGAGGATTATTTCAATATCCTCTTCGCCAACACACCTCTGTAGCGGATTTGCATATCCCTGCCGATATAGCTCTTCTCCAATTAGAAAGAAACGACCGGAGCATCTCCGCACTTTTGCTGCTTCACTGGAGTCTTCAAGGAGCGTATTGGTTTCGAGATATGTTTTTATTGGGTCTTTCCAGCTTCTTCCCGAAGTCATTATGCTCAGCACTGTAATGCTCGGCTGGCTTAGCACCTCAGTATATGCTTTTGATTTTGCCAATTCATCTGCCTCAGCGTTATGTCTGTGAGGCACGCTCTCGATTTGCACAGTGTCGAATTCTCGAACAAGCTTCGTTACTAATTCATGGTATTTTTCCAGTGTTGGATCCTTCGCCCCGTAGTCCCCTGCTGTTTGCCGAACTACTAGCTGGTCGTATGGGCTTTCAAGTTTCTGACACCAATTTTTCTGGCCAGGCGCAAGCCCGCTATGAGAGCTTCATATTCAGCCATATTGTTGGTGACATTGAAGCTGAACTTAATGGCCTTCATTACTTCCAGGCCTTCGGGGCCTTTAATGATCACCCCTGCTCCTTGGTGCTCGGCGCCCGAGGCACCATCAACGTACAAGGCCCATTCTGGCTCATTTCGTCGGGACTTGGGTGGCTGTCCTCGGTAATGGGGACCTCGGCAATGAAATCTGCCAAGGCTTGAGCTTTTATGGCTTTCCGAGGTTCATAAGTGATGTCGTGTTCGCCAAGCTCTATACACCATTTGGAGAGCCTTCCCGAATGGTCAACCTTCTTCATGACGTCCCGCAGGGGTAAACTACTTCGGACGATGATGGGGTGAGCCTGAAAATATGGTCGTAGCCTTCTTCCTTCCAGGACCAAGGCATATATAGCTTTCTGTAACAAAGGATATCTGATTTCAGTGCCATGCAAGGACTTGCTCACATAGTAGACTGGCCACTGCTTCACCCTTTCCTCTTTCATAAGGACTGAGCTTATTGCTTTTCTGTGACGGCGAGGTACAAGACAAGAGGTTCTCTTTCGCGGGGCTGTCGCAAAGTGGGCAGGCGAGCCAAGTAGATTTTGAGTTCTTCCCAGGCTTTTTGACAGTCTTCATTCCAAGCACGATCATTACTCTCGAGGTCGTCCTTCCTTTTTGCTGCCTTAGTGAGGACTTTGAAGAATGCTCGGCACCGGTCTCCATATCTGGAAATAAATCTGCTAAGGGAGGTTATTCTTCCAGCAAGTCTCTGCACATCTTTTATTGTGGCAGGAGTTCGGAATTCCAACAGAGCCTTAATTTTTTCTGGGTTAGCATCAATGCCTCTTTCTGATACCATGTACCCAAGGAACTTTCCCGAAGTTACCCCGAAGGTGCACTTCTCAGGGTTAAGGCGAATTCCGAAGGTCCTGAGCTGGTGAAAAGTTTCCCTTAGGTCTGTGACATGGTCTACAGGCAGCTTGCTTTTAACTATCATGTCATCTACGTACACTTCCATGTTCCTCCCTATTTGGTCATTAAAGACCTTGCTCATCAACCTCTGGTAGGTGGCTCCTGCGTTTTTGAGCCCGAAAGGCATCCTGGTGTAACAGTATGTCCCCCCCTCGGTGATGAAGGCTGTTTTTTCTTCGTCTTAGGGGTCCATCTTTATTTGATGGTAGCCGCTGAAGGCGTCTAGGAAACTTAGGAGCCCGTATTCGGCAGTTGAATCTACCAGTTGATCTATTGGCGGGAGAGGATATGAATCTTTTGGGCAAGCATTGTTCAGGTTTCTGAAGTCGATGCACATCCGAAGTTTGTTGCTTCCTTCTTTTGTGGCGATCACCACATTGCTTAGCCATTCGGGGTACTTGACCTCCCTGATTACATCTGCCTCCAATAAACGTTGGACTTCGGTTTTGACGAAGTCATTTTTATGGGCTGAGATGCCTCGTTTCTTTTGCCGGACAGGCTTTGCTTCCGGACTTACTTTGAGGCTATGTTGTATTACGCGCGGATTTACCCCCGGCCTGTCTTTCGGCGAGTAGGCGAACAGGTCTTTATTCATTACCAGAAAGGATACAAGTTTTTTCTTATCTCCTTCGGACAAGTTTTTTCCTATTTGGGTACTTCGTCCTGGGATAAGTTCCACTTCTTCCATTTCCACCTTGCCAGAAACTTCTTTCTCGCCATTTTTTGACTTTGAAGCCCCTTCTTCTACAGCTTGTGTGAAATTGTTTGCTGGGGCTTTTCGGGCTTTGACGAACACCTTTCTTACTTCGCCCTGATCTATGAAGATTTCTGCGTCTCCTTCCTTGGTGGCGAAAGTGACAGTCAAATGTCTCACGTCAGGGCGAATGTGCAGATTTCCCTGCGTCTGCCTTCCAAGGATGGCGTTGTATGATGAGGGGACATCCATGACGATGAACCTCGCCATCGTCGAGGCAAACAACTCAGCTGCTCCTTTGACCGAAGTCCCTCTCATCATTAATGGAAGGTCGATCCACCCGAGGACGGGTAACTCGGAAGGTCCTACCCCGAAGGTCGGTGAAGTGACAGGCCTGAGATCATTGATGGATATGCCTAAGCTCGGCAGCAGTTGTGAAAATAGGACGTCAGCGTTTGATCCGTCATCAAGCAATACCCTTTTGACATCCCAGTTTCCAATTCTTGCCATGATCAGCATCCCAGTTTCCAATTCTTGCCATGATCAGGAGTGGGTCGTCGTGAGGGAAGACGACTGTGGAACCATCTTATCGGGATACCTTCTTCGCTGGACTTTGATAGTCCATGACAGCTATTTCCCTGGCCTTCCTTTTTCTTTCCGAGGATGGGAGCCCCGTCGTGATTGTTTGTATGACTCCCGCAGAGGGTGGAGGGCGCCTCTTCGGACTTCGGTTTCTCCGCCTGTCGGAGTCGTAGTCTTCATCTTCTACCTTACCTTCCTCCCCTTTCCTCCCCTTCGGGGAAGGCAACCGTAGGTACCGCCGAAGTTGGCCTTGTTTTATATCAGGCGATTCAATATACTTCTTCAGCTGGAAGCAATCCTCAGTGTCGTGGCCATGATCGCGATGAAATTGGCAAAACTTCTTCATGTTCTTCTTATTTTCAGCGGTCATGGCCCTTGGCCTCTGAACTTGTGTCCCCTGCCCCTCTCCAGAGTCATGAGGATGTTGGTTCTCGTGGTGTTCGTGTGCTGTGAAGTTTGGGGGGTTCCTTCTCTACATTCACCCCCCAGTCATGGGATCAGGTCTATATGGTGGACTATAGATCGGTGTATAAGTTCTGTCCCGAAAGTGGTAGCCAAGGAGGCTGGAAGAAATGAAAGACCCCCCTCGCCAACGGTGTTGTGCTCCGGGCCTGGGTCCGCCCATTCTTAGCTGTTCGGCCGTCATGTGCTGTTTCGGCTCGGCGTTAGAATTCGCCCAGTGTGTCTGGAGGGTCCTTGGAAAATTCGTAGAAGAGTTGGGAATCCCTCCGAAGGCCCTTTGTCATGGCAAGGATGCGTATTTATCGGGCCGAAAGTCTGGGACACTGAGGGCCTCTCTGTTAAACCTCTCGACATAGTCGCGTATAGTTTCTCAGCTTCTTTGCGCTATGTCGAACATTTGAACGGACATCTTCGCCGTCGGGCGACTCCCGATGAACTGTTGGGTGAAGGCTGTTGATA
>SMDT01001118.1:0-110067 GCA_005392925.1 Aquilaria sinensis | reverse complement strand
ATGTGAAATTGAGCTTTTATGTCTTATAATGTCCTAAATGGTTTAAGGACAAAGTGTGTGGGTAAGAAAAACCTTTCTTTGGGACTAAGGATAGATAGTGTAGGAAAGTAAAGTGTTTGAGACTTAGTTTAGAACCTTAATTCAAATTCACATAGCAAGAATAGTTAAATTTAGCAAAGTTCACTAAGTTCCAAAAAGGTTAAGGCACTAAATGAGGTTTAGGGGGAAAACGGTAATTTTGCAGCTCAAGTAGTTGGGTCAGGTTTCGAGTGTTAAAAATAAGTTTGTAAAACCTAACTTCTACTTTTAACTCAATTTTAGCTCAAATAAACAAGATTTGACCAAGTTTGACTAAGGTTACCTAAACGAAGGAACTTATTTGAAACTTTTTAAATTCTTGGATGGCTTCTTGGTTAAGTGGCATATAAAATTAGTAAACTGGAAGGGAGGTTGCCATTTTCATGCTTCAACCCGATCTCACCATTCACCCTACCAATTCTCCATCAATCCAAGCCCAAAACCAAGAGATTTTGATGAAAATGGAATCCACCAAGGGTATGTATGCTATAGAGGACTTGTTTCAAGCATAATTTAAAGTTTTTGAAGCTTGGAAGCAAGTTTTTCACCATCCTCTAGTTTTGAAATGAGGTAACACTTATGTTCTTGGTAGATTCTTGTTTATTAGAAGCTTCGAAGCTTGGGTTTTGGTTAAAAATTAGTTTTTATGTGTTTTGTGCCTTTGTTTGCTTGGAACTAGGTAAAACTTTATGGAACTTCAATTTGTGAGCAAGGGTTGCTTGTTTCTTGCTTGTGAGGTAAAGCTAAGGTAAAGGAGTTATGTTTTCAAGCTTAATTGATGCTATTGGAATGTGTTTGCTTGATGAATTCTAGTTATAGAAATAGCATTAGTTAATGGGCAAACTTGGTTAATGGTGGACTATGAGGTTTGTGATGATTGGAATGATGTTTAAATTAATCATAGGTTGGCTTGTGATAGTTGGTTGTGATCTATACAACATGTTTTATATGTATGTGAAGTTTGGAGGCTAACCAAGTATGTTTGATATGTTTGGTAAGTGTCCAAATTTCATAGCAGCAAAAACTGGAATTTTTTGGGCTGTCGCAGATACTGGTGACATATCGCCAATCGTTGCCAATACCCGTGACACGTCGTTGTTACCACAAAAACTGACAGCACGTTACCAATTGTGGTGACATGTTGCCACAGGGATGGTAGCTGAAAATTTCAAATTTTGCTAGGAAGGTTGATGGTAGGCCTAAAAGGGTACTTAGGGCACCCTGGGGTCTAAGCATTTCGAGGGCACTCCGAGTCTTCCAAAACACCTCCGAGACCTAGAAGTTTTCTTGAATTTTATGCCGTCTTATGGTTACTTCCACCATAAGCAAGGAAATTAGTTTTCAAAGGATCACAACTAAGTATTACTAGTTTGGGTGAAAGGTTTAGTACCCTTGGTGACTTAACCATGCAGTTAGCCACGAGATTGCAAGGTGAAACCTTAGTGCACCTAGTCTACAAAGTCTTTATGTCCTGGGCTACAATAGTCCCACCATAGTGGCCCTGTATAACATAAGGAGGAGTTTCAACTAGTGATTTATTACTAGTTAGGTTAGCAAGCTAAGCTTGCTAGAGGACAAGGTAATGTCTTGTAGTTCAAGAATTAGGTTGAGAAAAATTCCAAAGGGACTGAGATTATGCACATAAGTCTAGCCTCAGGCTGTTTAAGTTCACAACAAGTTACATATATTCATATATGTGGAGTTTTTAGTAACTTTTCTTGCAGGTGAAGTAAAGACACTTACTGAGAATGTCTGAATTCTCATTCCTTAGCTATGTTGTGCAGGTATTGACATTGTTATGCCGAATAATCGCTGAGGGTTATCATGGTAGTTTGTTTGTCTGCAAGTACTATGCCTGAGAATCTTTATGATTCTAGTCTCCTTGGGTTAACTGTTGATTAAGTAACAGTGCTAACTATAGCGTTTTTCTTGGCCGCAGAGCCTAGCAACACGTGGACAAGCTTTTGTGACTCGCCACTGGGACTCATTTCTAAGAAGGGACTTAGTTCAAGAAGATCACAGTTGAGGCTTGTATATATCGTACTTCTAGTCACCTCCTTTGTCTATAATGGAGTCCTAGACTCTAGGGTTGCTCTTGGGTGAGGGGATTAGTCTATTTTACGTATGAATGCTCCCACACAGTTGTTATGTGTATTAAATTCACATAAATGTTTATTTTAGTGTGCTTGGCTATTTGAATTTGTTTTTTAATGGAATTATCTTGGCCAAGTGAATGTTTTATGATTTCTTTCGACTTAAGTCAAAGCATAAGAGCATGCATCTTGCATATTCTAGGTTAATCAACTAGTATCACGGAGTTTTAATCCACACACATATACAACTAGTCATTTGCAACCACTGTGAGTTCAGTTTTCACAGGCTTCCTAGGTTGGGGCTAAGGACGGCCATGTCAATTTGGCATTAGAGCCTAGAGCTCACTTTATAAATATTGGAGGCTAAGACTGAGATCTAGTGTTGGAAGTCTATGTGCTAGGATAGTTAGTATTAACCAATATCTAGGGAATGTTATTTGGCTTTGATTGCAGGTAGCTATGGTTGACACTAGGTCAGGAGCTTCGAGAGGAGCTAGAGAACCTGGTGAAGGTTTTAGTGACCCAATTGTGGCAAGGCTGGAAGACAAATCCAAGGTGCTTCAGGGGTGATCTTAGACTGTGACACAAGTGGCTCAAGGAAAAGCACCAGGGCCAGGGCCCCTTAAGATGGATGTATGCTAAGGAGGCTCGAATCACTCAATTTTCATCCCTAGGCTATCCTAAGACATTCTTTACCTTTGGTTTGGTCTAAATCCCATTCTTAAACTTGGAATTACATATTATTTGAGTGTAAACCGAGTGATGTGGTAAGGTTTTAGGAAATAAGGAATGGCTAAGGGAGGTTAAGGTGCTTAAGAAGGAGTTAAGAGACACTAAAGGGACCATGGATGGGATTGAGTACTTCATTGGCCCAAGACAGAGGTCTTGGATGTCTGAGTTAATAAAGTGAAACATAATGAAGTCCCAACCAAACCATACGGTTTGGTAAGTTGAGCCATTAAGATGCCTAAGCCAAGCTCAAAGAGCTTGGGGAAGTAAAGCCACATAAGGAGTTACCTTGCATAATAAGATAAGTGAAAAATGGTTAACTACAAGAGGAAAAGAGATGAATTATCCCAAGATTTGTAATTGGACTTTATGGGGTAGCATTGGATGAGAGATGCTAATGTCCAAAGAACCCCACCCATTTAAGCTCATAGCAAAGTTAAGACACCTATAGGTGTAAAGAAATCCAAAGTGCATTATGTGTGTTCATCAATCCATCCATTCATCTTATATGTATTTGTAATTTTGCTTTGGTTGCTATTGTTGTCGTTCTTATATCCTTTAATTGGATGTTTTGGTTGCCATATCTTGTATATTTTCTTGCTTGTGAGTTTTCTTTGTAGAAACCTCTAAGGTATCATTGTTGAGTACAACAATGTACTCATCCCTTATGTTTCATTTTGCAAGTTCTATTAGTGGCCTAACAATTGAATTGTGGGCTAAGTTTTCTTGTTTACAAGTATCTATTTGTTTTGAATCCATATGGTCCTAAGTTTCCTTATAAGTTAAGTTTGTGCTTACTTAAGAACCTATGCTTCTTCAATTAAGAGGCTAAGATTTACACAAGGAAAAGTAAGGGATTTGCACTTCGAACCATTCAGCTCAAAGTTGGGAGCCAAGTTCTATGGGCCTTGGTAGCAAGTTTTTGATGTATATAAAGTGCCTTATGTACTAAGTCGTTTTCTCTGTTAAGAGTCATTGTTATGTATAACACTTGAGTTAGCATTGGATGCATGCGAATGTTCTAAAGTATACTCAAGTTATTACTTGAAGTTGAAGCAACTAGAGTTTTATTGTCTTGGCTCGTGTCTTAACTTTTGGTCTTAAATAATTGGTGCCAATATTTTCTTCTTATTTTATTTATTTACTTATTTATTATTACATAACCAAGGAAAATGCACATGTCTCTTCTTGCATGGTAAGCTATGTAACTTGTTGCATATAATTGTTTTAATTTACCTATACATAACACTTAGTTAACTGTAATTAAATAGGAATATAGTCCAAAAGAGCTTGCAAATTTATGTTAATTTTGGGTATTGGGAACCTATTCCACCATAGTTGGTATCAAAGTAGGTCAACGATCTTAATAAAGGTAATAAGTGGCTAAGATCCAAGTGTCCATTGTGCTAAGAATAGTTAACACTACTTATAAGTTGTTTTGCGGTTGTTGCCTAGCTTTGGTTTGAGTTCTGATAGCCAAAAGGCTATCGCCTCCCCCAGCATCAATTCCCTAAAGGTTTGACCAGGGAGCCTGACGTAGCTCGGAAGGAAGCATTGCCACAGACCTCGGCAGGAGTGAGATCAAGCATGACGAAGTAAGCACTTCGGCTGAAATGCCAGGTTATCTAAGTGTGTCGATGACTCTCTCGGGGAACCGAACATATCACCTTCGGGAGAAAAGAACCAGCTACTGAAAGCAGGAGAGATTCCCCCGAAGGCGGAACTCCCGGGCTAGAGAACTCCCTGAGCCACTGGCGTGATTCCCGAAGAAGGGTGTCCGTACCAAAGTGCGACCTCGCCCAAAAGACCTCGGGAGTACGACAGGAGCATTTAATGAGCTTTTAAGGAGCCTCTGACAGATCACCCACACGCTGCCTGAAACGGCGGCCTAACACACTGACATCATCCAAGTCCCGTCTCAGCCACAAAATCAGGAGCCTACAAACGGCTACCTGTTCCCTACGCCCAAAAAGCACAGAAAGAATCCAATCGAACACGTGTCAGGATCCAAACGGGCCAGGTACTTCTATAAATACTGAGAGACAAGACTTGGCAAAGGGGGGGCTCTCTCGCCATCGTCATTCTCGCACAACAGAAAACATATACAGGCCAGATCCCATATCCATTTAAGTGTCATTATTTTACTCACTACCAGGACACTAACTCGGGCGTCGGAGGCTCCTCCTCGGAAAGTCATCCCGGGGACCTCCTAACCTTTCTTTCGGAGTTTTTCAGGTACTTTCCCACCTGGGGAACCTCTTCGTCAGGCGTTCTCCCTCCTCGGAAGCTCCCTCAGAATTCACCATGTCGCAAGACAAAGATGCCGAAGGGCATCATTTGGCGCCGTCTGTGGGAACCCACCCTTAGGTTGCCATCGTTGAAACTCGGCGTTCTAAGGACAAGGGACTTCCGAGGTCCCTGTCCGCGCCTGAAGTCCAACCGGCTACTGAGCAAACTCTTCTAGGGACTTCCTTGTCTGAGGAAGAACGTCCTCTGGTCATCACTATGAGTTTTCTGCGCGACTTCCAGCATTCTGTTGTGGCCGAAATGGCATAGCAGATAGACAAAAGGTGGCTACAACAAACTCGAGCCTAGAGGCCTCCTTCGCCAGCACGCCCTCGCGAGAGAAGTTTTAAATCAGCTCATCATACTTCAGGAAGTGGAGACCCACGAGAGGAATCTTCAATAAAAAATACGCCGCTCGGGGCACGGCTTGTGGGACGGACAGAGTCCAAACGACCCAAAATCCCGCACCAAAGGAGTTCGTCACCAGAGGCGAGGTCCCCATCCCCGAAGAGATGCCAACGATCTCCTTTCCCCGAAGAAGAGCCTAGCGCCACACTCCTTATGGAGAAAATATTGACGAGGTTGGAAAGGGTGGAAAAACAGGTAGCCCGTAGACCTGTCTAGGCCAGACTATCTGAAACCTTTTGTGGTGATGAGTCACTGTTCACCCGAACAATAGTCGAAGCAGCCATGCCCAGTGATTTCCGGGTACCTCGGCTAGAGACATATGATGGCCGAACAGATCCACAGGCCCATCTGACGAAGTACAAGCAAAGCATGGTGTTGCACGGGGCTGATGATGCCACTTTATGCAAGTGTTTCGAGGTCACCCTTGCCGGCCTCGCTACAGCATGGTACAACTCTCTGGCCCCAGGAACCATCAGAAAGTTCCAGGAGCTGTCCACTGCCTTCACCCAGCAGTTTATTGGAAGTCGTCCTACGGCGAAGATGCCGGTGCAGATGTTCGACATAGCACAGAGGAACGGGGAAACCATCCGTGACTATGTCGAAAGATTTAACCGAGAGGCCCTAAGTGTTCCAGACTTCCGGCCAGAAATACGCATCCTCGCCATGATACGGGGCCTTCGGAGGGACTCGCAGCTATTTTATGAGTTTTCCAAAGACCCCCCGGACACGCTCGGTGAATTTTTCCGAAGAGCCGAGCAGCATATGACAGCCGAAGAGCTAAGAATGGGGGGGCCAAAGAACGACCATTCCCGTCCCGAAGGATCAAGCCAGCAAGCCAAGTATCCGACAGAGCAAACAGGACGACCTCGGAGGATCAGGGGAAGGAAGCCTCCTCCGAACTTTACACCCCTGAACACCACAAGGACCAACATCCTCATGACAATGGAGAAACAGGGGTCCCAGATTCAGCGACCGAAGGCAATGACCGCTGACAACAAAAAGAATATGAAGAAGTTTTGTCAGTTTCATCGCGACCACGGTCACGACACCGAAGACTGCTTCCAGTTGAAGAAGTACATCGAGTCGCTGATTAAGCAAGGTCAACTGCGGCGCTATCTGCGAATGCCTTCGCCGAAGGCAAGGAGAGAGGAGGAAGGAAAGGCTGATGAAGATGAGTATGACTCCGACAGAAGGAGGAACCGAAGTCCAAAAAGGCGCCTCCCACCTTCGGCGGGGGTAATACAAACCATCACCACTGGACTGCCATCCTCGGGGAGAAAGAGGAAAGCTAGGGAAATAGCAACGATGGAGTACCAAAGCCCATCGAAAAAACTCACCCGAAGAGATGGTTCCTCCGTCATTTTCCCTCATGACGACCCATTGTTGGTCATGGCAAGAATAGGGAATTGGGACGTCAAAAGGGTATTGCTTGACGATGGATCAAACGCCGACGTCCTATTCTCACATCTGCTCCTAAGCTTGGGAATATCCAGCATCGACCTCAAGCCTGTTACTTCGCCAACCTTTGGAATAGGACCGTCAGAGCTGCCCGTCCTCGGCTGGATCGACCTTCCCCTGATGATGAGAGGGAGTTCGATCAACGGAAAAGGAGAAATTTTTGCCTCCACAATGACGAGGTTCATTGTCATGGATGTCCCTTCATCGTACAATGCCGTCCTTGGAAGGCAAACACAAGGGAATTTGCACATTCGCCCAGATGTGAAGTACTTAACAATCACCTTCGGCACCAAGGACGGAGACGCCGAAATTTTCATCGACCAAGCCGAGGTCAGAAAGGTGTTTGTCAAAGCCCGAAAGGCCCCAGCAGCCAACTTCGCACAAACCTTAGCAGGAGGGACACTACCCACCGAAGAACCAAAAATGGGCGGGGCGGAAAAGCTTGCAGAAGTAGAAACGGAAGAAGTAGAACTTGTCCCCGGCCAAAATACCCGAATAGGGAAAAACTTGGCCGAAGGTGACAAGAAAAACCTTGTATCCTTTCTACTGATGAATAAAGGACTGTTCGCCTACTCGCCAAAGGATATGCCAGGGGTAGACCCTCGCATAATACAACATAGCCTTAAAGTAAGCCCGGAAGCAAAACCTGTCCGGCAAAAGAAGCGAGGCATCTCGGCCCACAAAAGTAAATTCGTCAAAACCGAAGTACAACGCTTGATGGACGCAAACGTAATTAGGGAGGTCAAGTACCCCGAATGGCTAAGCAATGTGGTTATTGCTACAAAAGAAGGGAGTAGTAAACTCCGGATGTGCATCGACTTCAGAAACTTGAACGATGCCTGCCCGAAAGATTCCTATCCTCTCCCACCGATAGACCAGTTGGTCGACTCAACTGCCGAATATGGGCTCCTAAGCTTCCTCGACGCCTTCAGTGGGTATCATCAAATAAGGATGGATCCCGAAGATGAAGAAAAAACTGCGTTCATCACCGAAGGTGGAACATATTGTTACACTAGGATGCCCTTCGGGCTCAAAAATGCAGGAGCCACCTACCAAAGACTGATGAGCAAAGTCTTTCATAACCAAATAGGGAGGAACATGGAAGTATACGTTGATGACATGATAGTCAAAAGTAAGATGCCTAAAGACCATGTCACAGACCTAGAGGAAATCTTCCAGCAACTCAGAATATTCAGAATTTGACTTAACCCCGAAAAATGCGTCTTCGGCGTGACCTCGGGAAAATTTTTGGGCTACATGGTATCAGAAAGGGGCATTGATGCTAACCCAGAAAAAATTAAGGCTCTGCTCGAATTCTGAACTCCTGTCACAGTGAAAGACGTGCAGAGACTCACTGGAAGGATAACCTCTCTTAGCAGGTTCATCTCCAGGTACGGAGATCGGTGTCGGGCATTCTTCAAAGTCCTTACTAAGGCAGCAAGAAGAGAAAATGACCTCGGGGATGGTGACCATCCTTGGAATGAGGATTGCCAAAAAGCCTGGGAAGAACTTAAAATCTATTTGTCTCGACTGCCTACTCTGCGACAACCTCGTGAAGGAGAGCCCCTCATCCTGTACCTCGCTGTTTCAGAAAAAGCAGTGAGCTCGGTCCTTGTGAAAGAGGAAGGGCCGAGACAATGGCCAGTTTATTACGTAAGCAAATCCCTGCACGGCGGCGAGGTCAGGTACCCATTGCTCCAAAAAGCCATATACGCCTTGGTGCTGGCAGGAAGAAGATTGCGGCCATACTTTCAGGCTCACCCCATCATCGTCCGTAGTAGTCTGCCTCTACAGGATGTTATGAAAAGAGTTGATCATTCGGGAAGGCTTTCCAAATGGTGTATAGAACTCGGCGAACACGACATTGTTTATGAACCTCGGAAAGCCATAAAAGCTTAAGCACTAGCTGACTTCATCGCCGAAGTACCTACCACCGAAGATAGCCACCAGGATCTTGGCGAAGGTGAGCCAGAATGGACGCTACATGCGCATGGAGCCTCAGGTTCCGAACACCAAGGATCCGGAGTGATCATCAGAGGACCCGAAGGTCTAGAGGTGATAAAGGCCATCAAGTTCAACTTCAGTGCCACTAATAATGTGGCTGAGTATGAAGCTCTGATAGCAGGGTTGTGCCTGGCCAGAAAAATTGGAGTAAGAAACTTGAAGGCTCACAGTGACTCCCAGCTTGTAGTTCGGCAAACGGCAGGGGACTACGGCGCGAAAGACCCAATTTTGGCAAAATACCACGAACTGGTGACGAAGCTCATTCGAGAGTTCGACACCATACGCATCGAAAATGTACCTCGTCGGGAAAACACCGAAGCAGATTGCCTGGCAAAGGCAAAAACATACACCGAGGTACTAAACCACCCGAGCATTGAAGTACTGAGCATAGTAACTTCGGAAAAGGGCTGGAGAGATCCAATAAAGAGGTATCTTGCGGACAACGCGCTCCCCGAAGACCCCATTGAAGCCGCAAAAGTGCGAAGACGCTCTGGGCGATTCTTCCTAATAGGCGAAGAACTATATCGGCAGGGATATGCAAATCCTTTACAGAGGTGTGTTGGCGAAGAGGATACTGAAATGATCCTCGAAGAAGTCCACGAAGGCGCTTGTGGTTCACATATTGGAATTGACGCCCTCGCCGCAGTGGTACTCCGCCAAGGATATTTTTGGCCTACCCTAAGAAAGGATGCACGACATTTCGTCCGAAAATGTGAGAGCTGCCAAAAACACGCAAAAATCCAGAGGGCACCCTCGGAAATGGTGACTTCGGCTGACTATCCCTGGCCCTTCGCGGTTTGGGGCATAGACCTCATCGGGCCGCTTCCAACAGCCCCCGGAGGCGTGAAGTTCTGCGTGGTCGCAGTGGACTACTTCTCTAAATGGGTCGAGGCAGAACCATTAGCAACTATCTCAGCTAAAGAAGTGCAGAAGTTCGTATGGAAGAACATTGTATGCAGATTTGGCATACCGAGGATACTGGTAGCCGACAATGGATCCCAGTTTATTGACAAAGGGTTCCAGGACTTTGTCAACGACCTCGGAATCAAGATGCACTTCGCCCCAGTAGCCCATCCTCAAAGCATCCTCAAAGCAATGGCCAAGTAGAGGTATCTAACAGGACCATAAAAGATGGTCTGAAAAAGAGGCTAGGGGAAGCAAAAGGGAAATGGCCAGGCGAACTCCAAAGTGTACTGTGGAGCTACCGAACAACACCCCGAAGAGCCACGGGGGAAACGCCTTTTTCACTCGTCTTCTGTACAGAAGCCATCATCCCAATCGAGGTAGTGCAGCCATCAATTCGAGTACAAGTTTTTGATGAAAATGGAAATGACCTGGGCCTAAGAACCAAGCTCGACCTCGTCAGCGAGCACAGAGAAATAGCCGAACTAAGAAGAACAGCTTTTCAGCAAAGAGTAGCCACGGCCATAAACTTGCGCGCAAGGCCAAAAGGAATAAAGAGGGGAGACCTCATTCACCGAAAGAATGAATTCGCACCACGAAAGCCATCCCACGAAGTATTTCGCGCCAACTGGGAAGGCCCTTACCTGGTTCTTGCCGAAGTAGGAAAAGGGGTCTACAAGCTCGGCGATTCCGAAGGTGTAGAATTGAAAAATACGTGGCATTCGGACGCCTTAAGAAAATTTTACGCTTAGGATCTCGGCAAAAGAGACCGTGCTGAACAAAGAAAGGAAAATTTTCTCTAAGGTATAAAAAGTTTCTTAGCCAAAAAGTTTCTTGGCACGAGTGGTGCGAGTTTCGTAAAGGTGGCTACTAAAATAAGCAAAGGTGTTATTCTCCGAAGTCTCCAGAGAAAACGTGTTCGGGACAACAGAGGAAATCTGGCGAAAGACTTAGCCAAAATTTTTTTTTTCTGGGGCATAAGTTGAACAAGTCAGGATTTCGCAAAAGAGGTCACCATGATAAGCACAGACCAAGTTTTCCGAAGTCTCTTGAACGAATAAAGTTCGGATCAAAGGAAAGCCAAAAAATCTCAGGAAAAGACAGCCAAATTTTCAAGGTCTTTATTGAGATAAGTGTGCTTACAAAAAAAGATTGCCAAAAGAAGAAGTACAAAAAAGAAGAAAAAAAGGGACAGTGACCCTAGCACAAACTAAGGCTTCTCGGCGTCCTGGAAGTCTCCGGCTCCTGCGCCCTTTTGCACCACCTTCGGCGCCGGAAGACAAGGAGGCAGGTTCAGATGGTCAATCTTAGACCAGGTCCACCAAGGTCCCTCGGGAATGTCCAAGGTCGCCAGAAAAGAAAGATCCAGATCTGGAAACTTCTGAAGGACTTGGTGGCGAACAAGACAGAATCCGTCCTGAAAACCAACCTTGGTCATCTGATCGGACTTGTCTTTCTCAACCTTAAGCTCCTCGAAGTCTCTCTCCAAATCCGAGACCTTCTTCTTCAGCTCCTTTACTTTCTTCTTCTCCGGCTCCTTCTTCATAGCATCGACCTCGGCTTTGAGCGCAGCCTTCTCAACAAGCGCCTTCGCCAGAAGCCCTTCGACCTCTGACTTTTCTTTCAGATGCGCATCATTTGCCGAGATCAGCTCTGCCACTTGAGAGCCGAGGTCAGAAATTTTTTGGGAGGAGTCCCTCAGAAGCTCATATTTTTCTTCCTGGAACTCCTCCCGAAGGGCGGCAACTTCCTTCTCCCCAGCTTGGGCCAGCTGCAGGTTCTTGACAGCCAGTTCCGAGCACATAGCCTTTGTTTTTTCTATGGCTTCTAGGGCCTTGGCCCGGAACTCAGTCTGCCTCGCCACCCGAACTCGGAGAAAGCCAGCGTAGCCCAGAAGCTGCAAAGGGATAAAGGCAAGGTCGTTAAGACAAAGAGAAAACCAAACACTTAGAAAAAATTCAAGGGAGGAAGGCAGACGAAAAGCGTACCTGAGCGGCGTGCTCGGAAAGCTTCGCGGCAAGAGAATCGTCGCCCGGGTGAGCGGCAGCAATAGCCTTGAAGGAGGCATCAGTGAAGACCCCTTTCGAGATCTCCGTAGCCATTTGCTGGCAGTCTCCGGAGTACAAATTCATGTCCTCCGTAAACGTCCAGAAAGGCTCCTTCGGGATTTTCCCCTTCGGGATACGGGCGTCCCGAAGGGCTCTCCTCTTGGCATGCTCAGCTGCCCAACCCGGAGTGAGCAACTCCTCTACACAAACAAAACAAAAGGGGGTCAAGAAAAGAAAATCTCAAAGATCATGAAAAAAGGAGAAGTACCATAGTTTGTTAGAAGAACAAACCTGCTGGCACCTTGACGACGTCCTCGTCGGAAGCCGGGGTCTCTTCGGCAGAAATCCCCTTGCCTTTTATTCGGTGCCGCTCCTCGGCAGAAGGCGCCTCTACCACGTCGTCCAGGAGAGCCTGCGAAGGGGTAGGACTTTGAGGAAGGACCTCAGCAGCAACCTCGGGCTGAGGGGCAGTAGCAGCCTCAAGCTCCTCGCCCACCTCTTCGGAAATCTCCGGAAGGGGAGGGGGCACATCCTTCTTCGCCCGTTTAGAAACAGACGGCCCAGCCCCGGACGTTTTCCGTCTTCGGGAGGTTGCTTTCTTAGCCTGATCACCCTTCGCGGACTGGCCAGTGAAAAGGGCTTTGTAGAATGCAGTAGTGTCCTCGCCCATTTCTGCAAAGGAAGAAAGACATCAGTGTGAGTCTGGAACGAAGTTATAACAAGGAGACTAGAAAATAACTTACTCTCACAAAAAGTTTCGAAAGAAACTTCCTCCCGAAGGAGTTGCACTAGCCAGGAGTCCTTTCCGGCGATGGCAGGAGCAGGCATCCCGAGGTCCGTCTTGTGCTCCTTTACCACCCCGAGCTCCCGAAGGACCTCCTCGGTCATCAACCTCCAATTGATGGGGAAGGGCTAAAGGGGGCGCGAAAGGACCTCGGGACCCCAGTCGGCGACGGCTCGAATTCAACCGTCGAAATCCGCGAAAACGTAAGCCAACTCGGGAGTCAGCAGTATCCTCGGATCTACGACGTCGTCCTCTAACCGTCCCTGAGCCCACTTGGTCGGAACAGGCGACCAGGCCTCCTCCATCTTCAGAAAGAAAAACTTTTTTTGCCACCCTCGCCAGCTATCCTTGGTGGCGAAGGTGAACATAAACTTTTTGCTCCCGGATCCCCGAGGTAGCATAAAATAAAAGCCACCCTTCGGGACCACGTAGAGCTTGTAGTACTGCATAAAAATGACAAAGTGGGGTTCTATTTTGAAAACACCACACATACAGAGGAAGGCGTTGAAATAGCAGTACGAGTTCGGAGGAAGTTGATTCACGGCAATGCCATGAAACTGGCAAAAGTCGCAAACCAACTTCGGAGGGGGGAACCGAAGTCCGGCTTTCAATTGAGCTTGGAAAACGGTGATCTCGTTACTATGGTTTGAAAAACTGTAGTGGTCAGGACGGGGCAACCTCGTAACAGCATACGAGGGAAGGAAAAATTTCTTCTTCCACTTCGCTAATTTGGTAGGGGTAGTGCAACAAGGGTGAGAAAGAAGAGGCTGCCAACTCTTAGGAATAGGCATTCTTTGCCTGGAAAACAAGTTCGGAAAAAGCCAAAAATGGACTTCGGAAAAACTTTGAAAAATAAAGAGTTCTGGAAATCAAAACCCACCAAATCTTTTGCCGAAATCTAGGAGTGGAGACGCCGTCGTGAAAGATGACCGGAAAAAAGCTCAGGTGAAAGAACCGCCGCGAAAGGTAGAAGAGAGCAGAAGGAAAACCAGAGCAAAAGCAAAAGCAAGAGAAACAAATGACGAAATGAGCATATATATAGACCGATGAGGGTAGGCGAACCGGTGTCATAAGTACTCTGCGAAGGTGAAACGCCGCCACAAATGCCCCTCTGCACCCAAAAAGGCGCGCCCGCAGTAACCGATGCATCCCCAGCCAATAAAAAGCCGACACGTGTCAGCCATCGCACCAAAAGAGGGACACGCCCTCTGACAAACGTCGCGCCGCTCCAGACTGACACGTCTGGTTACGAGACGCGACGGTTCACTAACCTACAAAAATAAAGAAGTAGGTTACCTCGAGGACACCAAAAGACGGGCTATGGCCAAACATTCCGTATCTTCGGACAAAAAGGTGTATCCTCGGCACAGAGTGCACTCCCTAGAAACTCCCGAGAAGCACCCTGCAAAGGTAACAAACCGAAGTCTCCACTTCGGCTTTCTTTGAGGGGGGCCTATGATAGCCAAAAGGCTATCGCCTCCCCCAACATCAATTCCCCAAAGGTTTGACCAGGGAGCCTGACGTAGCTCGGAAGGAAGCATTGCCACAGACCTCGGCAGGAGCGAGATCAAGCATGACGAAGTAAGCACTTCGGCTGAAACGCCAGGTTATCTAAGTGTGTCGATGACTCTCTCGGGGAACCGAACATATCACCTTCAGGAGAAAAGTACCAGCTACTGAAAGCAGGAGAGATTCCCCCGAAGGCGGAACTCCCGGGCTAGAGAACTCCCCGAGCCACTGGCGTGATTCCCGAAGAAGGGCGTTCGTACCCAAGGGCGACCTCGCCCAAAGTACCTCGGGAGTAGGACAGGAGCATTTAATGAGCATTTAAGGAGCCTCTGACAGATCGCCCACACGCTGCCTGAAACGGCGGCCTGACACTCTGACATCATCCAAGTCCCGTCTCAACCACAAAATCAGGAGCCTACAAACGGCTACCTGTTCCCTACGCCCAAAAAGCACAAAAAGAATCCGACCGAACATGTGTCAAGATCCAAACGGGCCAGGTACTTCTATAAATACTGAGAGACAGGACTTGGCAAAGGGGGGGGCTCTCTCGCCATCGTCATTCTCGCACAAAAGAAAACATATACAGGCCAGATCCCATATCCATTTAAGTGTCATTATTTTACTCACTACCAGGACACTAACTTGGGCGTCGGAGGCTCCTCCCCGGAAAGTCATCCCGGGGACCTCCTAACCTTTCTTTCGGAGTTTTTTAGGTACTTTCCCACCTAGGGAACCTCTCCGTCAGGCGTTCTCCCTCCTCGGAAGCTCCCTCGAAATTCACCATGTCGCAAGACAAAGATGCCGAAGGGCATCAAGTTCTATAGGTGGCAATCTTATAAGGTGCTAGTACTGATATAAGGATCCCATGCAGAGGTTAGTAACCATACGGTGAATCATGTTAAAGATGGTAGAACTATTGTGGTGCATCATTATGGCATAAGTTGCCTAAGTAGTATGCAGCTTATAATGGATGCATGCACACCCCTTAAAGGAGGGCATACTATGGCTAAAGCTTAAGGGGTAAGGGTTAAAGTTCTCCTAGCCTACTAATGTTCTAAGACCAAGGAGCAAGATTTGCTCCAAGGGTGACACCAAGGTCAATGAAGCCTAAGTGCATAATCATGAAGGTAACTAATGGTAAGTAACCATAAAGGCTAAGGGTAAGGGTTGAGGTTTACTAAATTTCCATTGTGTGTTGAGGCTAAGTGAATTACAATTACCAAGGGCAAGGAGTGGCATAAGCACCAAGAGTCATATAACGCCATGTTTAAGGGCTAAAGTGCATTAATTTTATATATGCACCAAAGCTAAGAAAGTAATATCTCTATCCTAAGATAAGTGTAGACCTGGACCAAGAGCTCGAGTAACTACCATTTTAAGGTGGATTCTATATAACCTTCCAAGGAAGAATGGGAAGTTAAGAAGGGCTGTGTGCCTAGTGCATGATACTAAAGAGATCAAGTGGATAATGGCTTGAGAATTTGTACGGTTAAGGCCTAAAGAAGGTAAAGAGAAAAGAATGCCTTAGTCACTACAGAAGCACCCTTAATACTAAAGGGCAATCAATAGTTCTACTTGAACAAGTTAAATGGTCAAAGAGCCAACAGTAAAGGAAATGTAACTTTAATTTTGCAGCATAGTAGTAAGTAGTTTTTATTGATTAAATTGCTATGTTTCTAGTTGTGACTTGCTTGCCTAGGAAGCTAGCGTTGCAAAGGAAATATTGGGTAACTGAAACCCATAAAGACTTTAAGGGTAGATTGATTATACCATTAAAGTGGTAAAGGGTAATGCTTTGAAGGTTAGAGGAAGTTATTTTCTATGAGATTTATGATTGTGGGTCTGTTGAATGGTGAATTGACAATTCAGAATGGATTGGTTAAGGGCTTAAAGATGGACTTAACCATGTAACTAACATGTGACATTTGAAGCCACTTCAAGGGTAAAGGTGACTAATGTAGGAAGGTTGGTAAATGGTGCCACAAGCATGTACCATAAGTTAATGGGTCTGGTCTCCATGGTGGAAGAAATGAATTAAGCACCATAGGAAAGGCTTTAAGAAGGAATTCTCAAAGTGCTAGGTTGTTTCCAAAAAGTCTTACTTAATAATTCATGAGGGTTGCCACATAAAAGGAGATCAAAGTCTCTATGTACTAGTAATTAGTGGTGTGGTGGCTTAAATAGGCCAAGAGTTATGTTTAACCGATCCCGGTGCTATATAAGAAGAAATGAAATATGGTACCTTAAGAACTTGCAGTAATTGTAAGAAGATGGCAGCAAAAGTTAAGCACCATAAAACCATTAAGCTATCATTAAAATTAGAGCTTCCTAAATGAAGGGATTTTGAAGAAGCTGTTGAAATGGTTGTGGTTTAAAAAGTCAAGTTGAACCTATGGACCAAAGGGTTTTATACTAAATTTTTCCCTGGTAAATCACAACCCAATAAGATATTGTAAAAAAGAACATAGAGGGCATAAAAAGCATGGAAGCTTAATGGATAGTTCTTGCATAAAAAGCATGGAAGCTTAACGGATAGTTCTAAGTAAATTAAAAGGAATGTCCTAAGAGGCCCATGAGGTCAAGACATGAACATTGTCAAGGAAATTAAAATGGTTAAGAAGAACACCTAGTAGTGGGAATAACCCAAATTTTTTTAATCAAGGACCATGTTGACCAATATTTGAGCAATGTTTTTCTAGTTAGGCAAGGAGTTCAAGTATAATGGTATTTTGAAAAAACTTAAAAAAAATACTAAGAAAGCCATGAGCTGTTAGGCTTAAGTGGACGGACCTAAGTTAACTTGAAAGGTTTATGAGGAGAAGGGCCTTTCGCATATGAAGTGTACCCTATTATCGAAGGAATTCAAGTAGATTAATGAGAACTAGAGAAGTGTGTGCAGTTTAAACCACCAAGTTAGGGTCTGGAATGACCCAAGTGACTCAACATGAGTTATGTGTGAGATGATGTAACAACCTTAGTCATATGATTCAAAGCAACTAAAGGTTGAAATTGCTTAGAACTTAAGAAGGTTTGAATAGCCTAGAAATGTTTGGGACTTTTTTGTTTCTTAAAGGATAAGAATGGTACCTAAGTGGTCTAAGAGTAAAAAAAAAGGTCAAGTAATGACTATGGATGACTCTAGCCAAAACGGTGACCAAGAATGGAATTTTAACACTAAAGAAGAGTTAGACAAGCTGAGGTGGTTGGAATTACCTAGTGAATCCCATAAATTAAGCCAATTCATTTTAACTTAAGTTAACTTAATAAAAATGGTTTTTTTTTATGTTTGCATCTTTTGTACCCAAAACCAATTTCATTTGAAATACAATATTATGTAGATGTAATAATCCATTCGAAAGTAAATTTTCATGATGTTATTAAATCTTTATCAATTTTTCATTTTTAGGCATTAAAAAATTCATAAAAATTTAATAACATGATAGAAATTTTGTTTCAAATAAATTATTACACCTACATAATATTAGGTTTTAAATAAAATTGTTTATAGGTGAAAATGATGTAAAAATAAAAATATGCTATTTTAGATTAAGTTGGTTTAAGTTAAAATTAATTGGTTTTGCTTGACAGCCTTAAATTGCTAGTTGCCCATAAGAGTAAGTCATAGTATAAACTCTAGAATTTTTAACTGGCTAAAAGGTCTCTAAGTGCCTAAGTGAATATATGGAGGGCGGCGAGTGCCAAGTAAGACTTACATGGGCCTAAGAAGGTTGTAGGCCGCAATCAAGCCCAAGGTTATGCACACTGTGGGCTATCGATGTTTGAATCACACTAAAAAGTCATCATAGTTTGTGCATAAGAATGGGCTATATGGGACAACGACCTAAGAATGTGCATAAGTGTCAGGAGGCAAGGTATAGGTACCAAAGTGGTCTCATGGAGGGCATGGAGTGGTAAGTCTTGGCCTTGCCCAAGTGTGATGGGCAGCATGTCGTTTAAGTAAACCCTATGGGTTTGGAGTATTAAGAAAGATTCTTAGGGTTCCAAGATCAACTTGGACAAGTATAAGAACCCTAAATGCAAAGTCTGAAGCTAGGATCAAGTGAACCTAAGGTTCTTAGGAACAACCGAGGGGTATTGCATAAGTTAAAGTACATTAGGTGTACCTAAGTATAGGAGCATAGAAGGACCATACAGGCTATGTGCCAGAGGTCCTAAGATCTTCTTAGTGAGCTAAGAAATGCCTTAGAGCCTAAAGGACCTTAGTGCTGAGCACACACCTAAGATGGCTGAGTAACTAAAGTAAGGCCTTAAAGGATGAATTAGCGTCACGTTGAGCTGCATGGGGTATTTGAAGCACCTAAGTAAAGTTGATGAATGGTGTGAAGCCAAGTCTTAAGTGATCTAAAAATACCTAAGGAAGGTTTGTGATGGCCAAGAACACCCTACTGCCAAGAAAGGCATTATTCATTAAGTAGTGACTCATAAGCTAAAAAAATAATATGGGCAAGCTAAGGGTGCTTTAAGAGTTAAATGCCAAGTAATGGCTAAGTGGATAGGGAATAGCCAAGGACCCTAAGTGGATTAAGTGATTACCTAGAGGAGTCAAGGATTTAGAATTTGGCTAACGACTATCAACCTTATGAAATCCAGAAAGTTAAAAGTTCATATGGACTAAGATGCCTATAGTGAGGCCAAGGTTGTTAAGCTTATGGGTGCCCTGAAGGCTAAGAGGCACATAGGTAATATGTGTTAAGAAGCTACCTAAGGAGGCCAAGGGTAAATTTCCAAAAGAAGTAATGTGCCTAAGGCACGAAGAGGCAACAAGGTTAAGATGCACCTAAGGTGGCTTAAGTGCCTAAATCAGGTATAAAAGTTGCAAAGTTGAATTGTGAAAAGAGCATTAAGTGGTTGTGACTAAGAAATACCAAAGAGGGCACTTGTAAGCCTAAGTCCAAAAAGGGTGCTTGTAAGCCTAAATGTGCTATAAGATTGTTCTAAGTCCCACCAAGTGTTAAGTCTACATGTGAAAGACAATGTGCTTACAAAAATACTTGATGAGGGAAATAACGGAAGCATAGCAAGCTAGCTCTAAGTTATATAGGACTAAAAAAAAACTCCAAGTGTATGAAGGTGCCTTATGAAACAAGGAAAGGTGTCCATAATGTCACCAAGGAATGGCCTCCTTAGGAGTTCCTTAAGAAGTTTCTTGACCGACAAGTTGAGAAGCAAAGTTATGGTTAAAGGCTATGGGCAATCATAGTAAGGAAATTTCATGCATAGGAATCAAGCAGACATAAGAGAAGTAGCAACCAAGTGGTAAGTTTGATTAAGAGTCGATATTTTGGGGGGCAAAATTTTTTGAGGGGGGAATATATGAGAGCTCTCCTAGTGGACAATGTGGTTTATCAGGTAAGAAAATTAATTTTAAGTATTCTTTTGGCTAAATGCCTCAAATAAATTTCTTACTAGGCAAGAAAAGCAAGCTAAGTAAGGTAAGGTTGAGTTGTGGAATTTAAGGGCTAAAAATGCACTAAGTGTGAAATTGAGCTCTTATGTCTTATAATGGCTTAAATGGCTTAAGGGCAAAGTGTATGGGAAAGAAAGACCCTTTTGTGAGACTAAGGAGAAATAGTAGATGAAGGGTTTTAGTTTCCTAAGTGAATCAAAACTAATTTTGAGGGCGAAAGTGACAAGTAGGTGAAAATTTTTCTAGTGGAAGTGATTGAGATATATTTGGATGGCTTTATCATTATTCATCATCTTCTTTTAAAGCCATTTTTGTATGTCAATCTTTTCCCTACCTCACCATCTTCATTTCTCTCAAATTGCTCAAATTTTTGATAAAATTGAAGATCCTAAAACATCCACATCAAGTCCCTACCTAGCTTAAAGTGTATTTGGAGCATTTGAGTTACTTCTTGCAACTTTTTGTATCAAACCCTAAGGTATTCCTATTTAGTTCTTGTTGATTAGTTCTAAGATCAATAAGTTGTTAAAAATGGTTTTAAATTCATGCCCTTGGTGTCCATTTTTCATGGAAATAGGCTTGGAACTCAAGAAGAGCTAGTTGATCTCGTATGTGTCTTTTGTCGTTGTAATTGCTTTAATCTTGATTTGTGGTCAATTTGAGGCATGGGTATAAGTTAATCTTTCCCAAATAATGAAAAAAATTATGATTTTCTATGCATAATGATGTTGAAGCGAGCCTTAAGAGGATTGGGCATAGGGATGTAAAATGGGGCATGTTTTGGTGCGAGAGTCCACAAGAGTCATGTTGTAGGCCATGCCTCTATACTGCGGCACCCAAGTTAGAACTACAGTGCTAAGAGCATGACCTAGAAGTAGAGAGATTTAACTTATGGCACTGCCCTTGGCACTACCTTGTTGAGGCCAAATCCCCTCAAGATAGGAAAGTGCTAAGGAGCCTCCAATGACTCGGCTATCATAAGAAAATCCATACCTTTAGTAGGGTCTAAAACTCATTTCTATGCATGGAATTATGTATTATTTAAATGGTAACTATGAGATGTAGTAAGTTTGGGGCAAAGAAGAGTGGCCAAAAGGGTTAAAGGGCCTAAAGAGGGAAAGAGGCACTAAGGGGACTAAGGATAAGTTTAAGTGGTTTGTTGGCCTAGGAGGGAGGTCTTGGATCTGCTAGGTAATGAAGTGAAACCTAAGAAGTCCAGAGCAAACCTTAAGGATTGGCAAGTTAAGCCACCAAGATGCCCAAGCAAATGACATAAGAAGTTACTTTGCACAATAAGATAAGGGAAAAACTCGTAAGTACAGGTGAAAAATAGATGACTTATTCCAAGATATATAAGTCGACTTTACAAGGTAAGAAAAAAGCTAGCATTGGATGCACGAAGCCAATATCCAAAGAACCCCAGCCATTGAGCTCACAACAAAGTCAAGACACTGATGGGTGTAGGGAAGTCCAAAGTGCATTATGTGTGTCCATTCATCCATCCATTCATCTAATATGTATTAGCATTTTTGCTTTAGTTGTTATTGTTGCTGTTGTTGTATGCTTTGATTGGATGCTTTGGTTGTCATATTTTGCATATTTGCTTGCTTGTGACTTTTCTTTGCAAGAATCCCCTAAGGGACTCTTACTGAGTACAACTATGTACTCATCCCTTAAGTTTCATTGTGTAAGTTCTGTTAATGGCGTAACAACCGAGTTGTGGGTTAAGTTTTCTTATTTGCAAGTATTTATTTATTTTGAATCCTTGAGATCCAAAATTTACTTATAAGTTAAGTTTGTGCTAATTTAAGTGCCTATGCATTTTCATTTAAAAAGCTAAGATGTGCACAAAGAAAAGCAAAAGATTTGAACTTGCAGCCATTTTGCTCAAAGGTGGGAGCCAAGTTTTTTGGGTCTTAGTAGTGATTTTGCCTTGTATATAAAGTGCATTATGCACTAGGTAGTTACTTTGGGGAGTCATTGTTGTGTTTAACACTTGAGTTACTTTTGGGTTTCCCAGGGCATTAACTCAAAAAACTAGGCAGTAGCTTCCAGGGTTCATCCTGCACTCGAGCCCTTCATGAGAGGAACACTTTTCTTACCCCATTTTGCTTACCCATGGCCAATTCTTCCTAAGCCTCAAAGTATAATTACTCCAGGTATTTAGACACTGTTATGCTCCATTTTATCATGCCAAAACTTAAATCCTTTTTTGTCAAATCATCTACAAAGCAAGAAATAAGCAACAAACCACATAAAGCACACATGAGCTCCATAAGCTCTCCTTGAGTTCTAAGCATAAATTCAACTAAAATAGACACCAATGGCATAAAATTAAGACCAATTCCAACCATTTAACAAGATTAGAAACAACCCATTAGACTAGGAGAGCATTACCTTAAGGTTTGAACCCAAAACATGTAAGAACAATAGCAAATGCACCAATTCCACAAAAAATGGGCTAAAGGCTTGTTGGGATGGTTTTGGGACCTTCAATTACCATGAAATTTGGGCAATTTGGGAGGTTTGATGATGCAAGGATATGGAGGATAGGGAATCATGAACTTGCCAGATGAAGGAGATGATGAATAGTATCATCTCTGTTAGCAAAAATACCAATAACTCCACTAAGAGATTTTTTGCCCACTTGTCATGTTGGCCCTCAAACTTGTCTTTGTTTCTCTTAGGCCAATTCTTTACCTACATAAATCATCCTTCTTTGGTACCAAAGAAAGGTATTCTTGCCCTCAAGCTTAGATCTTAGTCATATAAGTCACTTAAGACACAAATGACTCAATTTTTATAGGGTAAATATCACTCATCATCTCTAAACTAAGACCCATCTTATGGATTCATATCGAAACTATAAAATGTTACATCATTAGTCCTTTAACTATGAAAATATTACACCATTCATCCTGTTGTTAGGTCAGCTGTTAAGAAGTAATGGATTGAGCATTTGGTGGGGAAAAATGTTCACAATTAGTCCTAAACTTCATAAAATCTTTTATTTGAGTCCTAAAACTTTAATATTTTCTAGTTTGGTCTTGAAACTATGAGAATATGTATATTTTCAATTTTTTTTTCTCTTTTTCCCCTTTAACTGGTAGATATCTATCAATTTACATTTCCTGCAATATTGCATCAGTCACTTCTACCGCCAAATCACCTATAACTATGGATAGATTTGAACCACCCTAAACTTGCCACTTATTTAAACTTAATGATGCCCAATTTAGACAAAAAGGTTATTCTACCTTGGGCATTGAAGAGCCATTATGTCCTTGCAAAACCTTCTTAGCAATTTCATGTGAATAAAACTCAACAAAACCATAGCCTTGTGATTGACCAATTTGCTTTATAACTTATGAGACTAAACCTAGATTTGACATAAAATATCAGAAAACATAGGAAAGTTTCATTTATTGAAAATTGTGTCATCGTTAGAGCTTATCTTTTGCCCAAGTGAAAGTAAGTACAAATTTTGTATACAAAAATGAAAAGAAAAATATATAAAGGAAGAAGAAAAGATAAAAAATGAAAACATAAAAAGCAATCAAATTAACATTACCCAAGTGAATTGAGACTAACTAACATAATCTAGAAAATATCATGTTTAAGGACTGGCTCAAACTACTGCTCTATGGTAAAACTTGTTCCTTTATGGGACCTTTCTAGTTTCATCATGAAATAAAAGTAAGCCAAAAATGAGTTCCAACACGCAGCCACATAAATTTTTCACCAATCTTTTGATAGAGAAGAGTTTCAGTTTGTAACAACAAAGCCTAGCCTCCTCATGCTATCTACTATCCTATATTTGCTAAAACTTTTCAAAGAAAGGAAGCTATTAAAGGGAGCGAATGCTTCTCTTTGTACGTAAGTCAAGTATACCTTCTTTACATTATATTACCATCTAAGTAATTATGACATCACACAACCAGAGCTGAGATTAAAACACCAACAAACTTGTGGTGAGCACAACAACCGAAATTTTCTAAAAGAGGCAGATTGCTTAGAAGAATAACCATTTTATGTAATCTCAGTCTCAATCTTGAAAACCAATACTAAATAAAGTAATGGAGTTATGATAAATAAATTAGATTTTAATATCAAATTTGCGTAGCTCTCCAATTCCCCATTCTTATAAAACCAATCCATAGCAATGACTAAGCTTAAAATACATCTTAATTCTACTTGTAAGTAAGGGAAAATTTTCACATCAAATACAATAAACTAGGGATTACCTTAATATAACTTTGAGGATAAGGATTAGTGGGGACAACTAGGTGGTGACAGCGGGGGGTTTTATGACAAAAATAAAAAAAAATGAAAATATACGCATTTCATTGTTTTAGGACTGAACTAGAAAATAGTAAAGTTTTAGGATTCAAATAGAAAATTTTACTACGTTTAGGACTGACTATGCACTTTTGCTCCCACCAAGTGCTCATTTTGTTACTTACCAACAGCCCTACCTTAAGGTAAGATGAATTGTGTAGCATTTTCATAGTTAGAAAATGAATGATGTAACATTTTGTAGTTATGGGATGAAGCCGTAACATGCGTCTTAGTTCAGGGACGATGGACACTATTTACCAGTTTTTATACTTGGTGCATTTTTAGCGCCATAACTTTCACTTTTGGTTCAAATGGTTAGAAATATGGTTTTAACTTATGTTGTTAAAAACACTTACATGACCCTAATTTACCAAAATTATGGTCATGCCATTGATTTGGTACAAAATTACCATATTACCTTTCTTGCCTTTAGGTGCCATTTCACACTTAGGAACCTAACTTAATCTTAATTAGCTTGCTTTTCTTGCTTAATAAAAAGTTATTTGAAGGAAATAACTTGAGATTTGTTTGCGTTGGCATCCATGCCAAGGGTAGTACATGGAGAGCATTTATAGTTACAATTTTCAAATATACATGACTTGACCCAACCCTTGGATTTCATACACACATATCATCTTGAATTATCTATGTCAAGTGGAGGTCAAGATTAAGTGCAACAAAACCTTTCATCATTTCCTGCCAAGCAATATAATTGTATCATGGTCAATACTCACACACTTCACTCCAACAATGGTGGATAGTAATTAAGGTGAAACCACGTGCTTTTATTAAGTTTGACATCGTTGATCGTTGATCAGTCGGCGAACAATCCAAATGTCAGCTGCTTGCCAACAATTAAAGAAGTTAAACTGTACCAGCAACTTCAAATACAACATGAAGTCCTGCTGACCAAAATCTATATGCGTTGAAGCACGTGTTATGTTGGTTGACCTTTACATTAATAGGGAAGTTCTTCCATAGCTAGACGCAACGTTTATAGTTGTTGATCACATTGGTCAACCTAAAATTCCTAAAGACGAAGATGTCGAGGATGAGTTACTATTCGACGAATAAGAATGAGTTTGTCAACATATTTAGGGATTCACACTGCTAAATGTTTATATTAGAGGCCAATAGTACACAGTCTTGTAGAAAATGTTAGACATTAATATATCTTTTTTAAATTTTATTGAAATAATGGTACACACACACATACATAGACACATACATTCATACATAGATATACACAATATAATATTATATATATATATACACTATTATATATATAAACATATAAATATATGTTTGTGTGTATACATAAATTTTAGTGTTAATTATTTTAATTTTGTGTTAATTTTATTGAAGTTAGTTTTAATTTAGTGTTAACTGTGTGATTATAAGACATGGACCATGAAGATGATGGACATTGGCTTCAGAGGGTCATGGTGGCCAATCCAGTCATGGTTAGCAGACCTCTTCCCCTTCCTCATGCATTGTTTACATAAAGACAAAAATTTGAAGTGTGTTCATTCCATGATGCTCAACAAGCAAAGGAAAAACTCAATGAAAGGTCCCTCAATCAATGGAGTATGAAGGAAAGAACTAGACATAAAAAAAGAGAACATCTAAAAATTTCATAAGTAGGACTTGTTTGATGTTTTCAATTAATGGTCATATGTGGAATTTAGAAGCGCAGAGGCTGAATGTGGCTGTTCCCTAAGAAGTTAAAAAACCATTTCACAAGGATTAAATTAAGAAAGTCATGTGGAGTTGTGGATGTTCAAAAGCACTAGGGATAGATGAATATAACTTTAATCTTTTCAAAAAATAATGAGGGTGATTATCAAATTTTTTTTTCAAAAAGTGTTAGGGTGATTATCAAAACTTTAAATCTTTTCAAAAAAGTGTTGGGGTTGATTATCAAAGGAGAAGGGATTAATTTTGTCACAGGGTTCAAAAAAATTGGAAGGTAAGTGCCAACAATAATGAATTCATCAAACTAATTCAATAAAACCTAATCATATAACTCTAAAAGATTATTGACCTATTAGCGTTAGTGGATCAATGTAGAAGATCATTGCAGGCTACTAGCAAATCGATTTAATAAAACAACATTATTATCCAAGATAGGTTGTAATTATATAGCGGTATCTGAAACATATATTATGGGCATCCTAAATCACTCATGCTATCATTATGAATAAATAAAAAAAATTATGAAAGCCTAGGAATATATATACTTAGTTGAAATGTTATATGACTGCATCATGATGCCTAAGGACATAATCTAATATATTCTTATATTGAGTTGTTGGATCATAGTCTAATATATTAAAACGATAAAAAAATTGTGACACCATCACTTGACATTTTGGAGCTCATTACTTTAATTATTTCTTTAACTAGTCCCCACATTCCTCAAATAAATTGCTGAAAGGGTTGCCAAAGGCAGTATATAAGGCATACCCTGTAAAACTTTCAAGTAAACTAGATATAAAAATGCTGACTATGGTTGCTGGTTCCATTATTATTGTATATATAAAATTTGAACACCACAATGGATCTATGATAAAATCATTTCTTTACGATGGAACAATATACAAAGTCAACCATCAGAAAATCTTCTATGACTAATTGGTTCACTATTGCATATTCAGCACTTGTTGCAACTTTTGGGCCTACACCTATTCTAATCAAGTTGTGAATATCCCTATTCTGACCAAGTTATGAATATTTCTTGGAACTCAATTACAACCTATACTAACCAAGTTGTAAATGTTCCTTGGAATGCAATTACAATTTATTCTAACCAAATTGTGAATTCTTCCATTCTAACCAAGTTGTATTGAAGGAATAAAAATTTAGTAGAATTACTGCAAATTTTCAAGGCAGTCCCTAAATTAGGTATTTTGAAGGCATAGATACTTAAAAGTTCTAAGATACTGGTCAAAAGGCCTACTTAAGTTTTATAAATAGAAGTACAGTATGTGCTACAAATGCAAGAAAAATAAAGTTACAAATTCAAATTGGTAATTTCAATACAGCTCATCAAGCTATTGGTTATGGATCACTTCTACTGCTTTTTTTTCTACTACAACTTCCTACCAGCAAAGCCCAAACATATGCTTGGGCCAACTCTAATGACACTTCTTTGTGGAAAAGTGTTCTGACAAAAATGATCATAGAAAATTAAAAACATCCACAACTTGGTTAGAATATTAAAAAGGTACTTCAAGGTAACAGAGTCAAAAGCTTTCACAAGGTGATGTTCACCTTGTTAAATTATCCACTATATCTGGGTGCCAGTTTCCATAACTCATAATCCATTTGCAATTAAAACACGATTAACAGTATCATTATCAATTTTGGTCATTGCCAGCTTAGCAAATAAGTGAAATTAAAGTAGGATCATTGACGAAGGGATTCACTATCTTCTTTTCTGTAACTGGTAGATGAAGAATAGGTTGCACTACAAAATTTATGATGTATTTTTAGTCAATGAGTTATCTAGTAATATCATAAATGGTAAGATATGCCTCACATTAAGCCCATTGAGAGAAAGAGAGCACAAGAGTGTTGGTTAAAGGCCGATGTCCCTATACCCAATCAATACCGGCAAGGTAGTAGTCCTGTAAGACAAATATATCATCGATAACTAGAGAGATTAATTACAGCCCTAAATAAAGGGCTTGCAATAAAATCCATTAATAAAGAGATTATATTCCAAAATTGAAGGACTGAGCATATGTAAGGTGATAACATAACATGAATAGGCACACAACCATTGATATTAACAACACACTTAAACTATCATTGAGCAACAAACTAACTATTAACAATACACTTAAACCATCATTAAGCAACAAACTAATTTAGATATTCAAGGGTTCTCCTTGAGCAAATAACTTCATGTGTCTCTAAAAGCTTCTTTTCTTGTAATTTCCAAGGCAACCTTAGACCACTAAGCTTTCAACATGCTTACTTTTAAAAGGATTACAAAGCTATTATGATCATGCTACATATTACTTCTCTATATTTACTTACTACAATTTATTTTAAATAAGAACAATGTCCCAGTTAATAGCTTGAGTTGTCTACATGTTTGCAATAGTATGTGACCTTGGGGCTTTTTTGTCAAAAGAGGTTGATCATTTTTTTTACATGCGTTTTGACAAAATAAGTATATAGTTGTAAAACAAATTGGGACAACAATATGCCTTGCTAATTTTTTTCTTGGGAATGTGTTTTTTATCTAGAATGCAAGAAATAGAATTTGAAAGCCTCATATCCCCAGTTGCCTCAAAACTATTACAAAATTAATCATTTGGTGCCCCAAACTGAATTTTATTTTCTTATGGCCACTAAGCTTTTAAAATATTAACCAATGAGCTTTTGTTATTAAGGCAATATTGGTATGAAGAATTCAGCACACAGTTCCAGTCAACCTCTGGTACACCATATTGTAATTTTTGTTCAATAACTTCAATTAAATCAATTTATTCTATTTGATTCCTACAATCTATGAAAGAAAGCAATCACAGGAGATACTCTTTCTCTTCCCAAACACTTAAGCTTTAGTTTTTAGGGTAGTTCAAAAATATTTGGGATTCATTCTTTCTTGAAACTGTAAGAGAACATTACTATTCAAGCTTTGGTTTATAAGCACTTGTTGGAATTTAGTAATTCACAAGAGTGATTACTAAATTCCATAGATGCACTAAGATATACTTATTTTACTATTGACTGGTGTAGTCACACTAAATATTGGTGCTGTCACATCAACTCACATTGCCACTTCTAACATTAACTAGATGTAGTTAAGTGGTTAGGATAATGTGGCACATGTGTGTGACACATCATTACCCAGGAATCAATAAAAAGATGACATATGGCGATTATATGATATGTACATGTACACCTTGACAGATGGGATAATTGTTTAATAACCACCTTATAACTACTCATATTATGAAGGGATATGGTCTTTAAATGAAAGAATATGTCCATCCTAACATATATGACCAATGAGGATGTAGTTATGCACTATAACTATCCTGGTTAGTGAAATAACATGAATTTTAGTGAAGGGTCATGTTTTAGGTAAATTTAACAACCTTTAGGAGGTAGTTATGATCTTGAATTAAGGAGACACAACTCTTAGAAGAGTTATGAGTCTATGGCCAAACAAACACATCTCTTTTAAGGGTGGTTATGTGCTTATTTCAAGGGAAGAAGTGATGGGTGGATAAGGGCACCTCTTGGTAAACTAGTACAACCATTAACAAAAAGTTGTGACTCTTTTATGAAGGGTTATGACCGTCTATAAGTGCCAATTCACCTCCTCTAAATAGAAGGCAATAGAATTATGTAAATTAGGTTATAAACATAACTTCTAAAGGGTTTGCTTGTTCTATTTCACCCACACACTTCTCTATGACCATAAAAGGAATTCTAGTTGAGTATTGGGTGTGAACCAACATATTTAGTTACCTGTATTCCTAAATTCATTAAATATATGATATTAGGTGTTCACAACAAGTCATGTCTTCTATAATATATTCAAAGAGGCATTTTCATCAAGGAGACTATTGCCCTGTTCTTCAATGATAACCAAGTACACCTTAATTTTCCTATTTTTTTTATATCCTAAAAATTCAAGTGCTTATCAATTGTGCACTAATTTTTCTTCATTGGTATCAAAGCCCATAGGTTTAATATTCATGCTGCCTTAGACAGCCTAAGGTTGTTTGAAAACTTTTTGCATGTAATACCAATATAATTGACGTTAAGTCTAATCTATGTGCTAAGATTTAGTTTGGGTTACTAAATCTAAAATCTATGTGCATGTTTAAACTTTCTACGTACATTAAGTTAACCAAAACTTATGGTGATGGGCATATAGATTATTTTGGTATATTCGGCCTTGCGTGCATACAATTTGTGGATCTCTTTTAAACTTTGTGTTCTTAAAAATTTTATGGGCATATTGATAGGTCGGATTACATATTTGTTTTTGTTCAATTGTAATATTGACTTTGTGTCAATAATGGTTATATATATATATATATATAAGAGGTAATTTAAGACAAGTAAACTTAAATAATGAAAACTTGTGAAAGTAAATTTTATTACAAGTGCATGCACATGTTTTTGGTTTGTTTTGGCATGGATAAGTTGTTTTATTTTACTTGTTCTTGAAATTTTCTTGTTATTTAATGTACTAACTATTATATGTTGTAGATTGCTAACTTCGTAAGTGGATTTATCAGTTAACTAAGTTTTGATCTGAAACTTGATGATGACAAAGAAGTCATCATGTACAAAGATGTTTTAGGAAGTGCTAAGTAAAATGGATTTATTATTGATCATATTTAATTTTTTTTTGGGAAAGGCAAATGCAAGAAAAAAAAAACTAAGTGTTTGGTTTGTAATTGCAAAGAAACCCAAGCAAAGGGTTGCTTAGTGACTATGTATGAAGTTTCTCATTCTCTTCAAACTTTACATTATATGTAGTATATACATTTTGGCCAAATCAAAATTCATTGTGATTTGGTAATTCAGGGGTCAAAACTCACATTTATTATGAGAATGATTGTTCAAAAGGACATATGTGTCTTTAGTGAACAAAACTTCAAGTTTGAAGATGAAGAGTTGCTCATGCGAGACTCTTTAGCGAAAAATACACTTTTGTTTTGTAATATGTAATTAGTTTAAGAGAATATGATCCTCTTAAATTATTTGTACAGATCTTACTTGCCATGCAAATTTCCCCTTTACATGATGTTTTATCTGAGTGATAATGATAATAATTTCTTATTTTTTAAAATTATTACTATATAGTCTTAGTGAGTAATTTTTTTTTCACAAATTCTAGTAAGTTTTTACTAGGATATAAAAAGTGACATTTTGTTAATGCACAGTTAGGCTGATAAAAGGTACTAGCGTGTCATAAGTGATTCACTTGGTTCTTTTTTTAAAAGTGGCCTTACAAATGTGTTTACTTTATGTATGTGCAAAGTAACTAGGATTGGCCATGTTTTAAGAATGTTTCAATTAGCATTTCATTTTGGAAATTTACATAGAATCTCTTAAGGTTCATTGAACATCAAGTCTAGATTATGTTCTAGATATAATCACTTAGATTTTACTTCATACTTTCTATCATAAAAAATGATCCTTGGAAGAAGTTTTGAGTTTGCAAAGTCTAATACTCAAAGACTGTTTGGTACAACCGATATTGTATGGGAATGGTCGAGGTCAATGGTAATTATGTTGCTGCCACCATTACTTGAAGATAAAGAAATTGATCATCATAATCACCATGATTATTGTTATGATGGTTAGATTAATGATCACCATCAAAAAACAGGACTATAACATGAGGAGTCAATACCCTTCAAATGCCAAATGGTCATGATGTTGCTCCTTGTTAGCCTATCTTGAGATATTCAAACAGGCAACAAGACCACTGAGAAAATTGTGGATTTTTGTTAAAAAGGAGGCACACATGGTATTGTCTTGAAGTAGATGAACCAAGTAATATGTAAGATTAACATTATGCATTCTAGTGCAATTTTATGCTTGATTCTTAACATTTTTAGAAAAATATGAATATGAGCTTGATTGATCATGAATTTGTGATATGATATTGAGTTTGAAGTAATTATCAACAAGATTTAAGTAGTGTGTATATGGTTGTAAAGGTAGCTGATGTATGCATACATGTTAACTGAGTTGGAAAGCACTGACAAGAATTATGTATTCTCTATGAAGAATAAATATTCTAATTTGAGTATCTCATATTGTGGAGAATATTTTTTTCATGATCATTCATAAAGTTAGAATGAAATGTTTTCCAATGTTAGTTGAGATCATATATACTGTGATATGGTTACATGGCCTTTTTAATAAACTTTAACATCTAAAGGTTGTAAAAGTTTGATTTTGATGTTATTGCCACTCTTGTAGCATATACGTACCAAGTGGAAGAAGATGTGTCTTCCTAGACAACAATTAACATTTAAATAAAAATGTTAATTTGCATAAAATGTGTGGATGATCATAATCTCAAATCTTGAAAATGTGTCATCTTGTTTTAGTTTTAAGAGGCTAGTGGTTATGATTGTTCATTTTAATTTTCTTATTTGGATGGCTTAGTGTACATAAAATATTATGAATTTCTTCTTTTGAGAGGAAATGGTCCAAGGCTCACTAAGATATTTAGTTCTTTCATGTTCTTGATCACTTAGTATCTTATCAAAACCATATGTTGGTCATATTGATAGATTTTGTATCCAGCATAAATGCTTGATAATAGTGGTCTAGAAATGAGTTTAGGACATGAGGTTATGCACTCATATTAAGTCCATTGATTTAGCATAAGTGTTAGGTTAAATGAACTTTCATAAGTGAAAATGGCTTTTTAGCTGTTCAAATTAGGCTCCTGATATTAGGTTTATTGATTTGCCATAAGTGCTTGGTTAAGTAAACTTTCATAAGTGAAAGTGGCTTTTTAGTTGTTCGAATTAGAAATATAGAATTTCCATAAAAGATAATCTAGAAATCAATTGCAATGGTCTTCTGTTTGGCCGAAGAGCCTATATGAAAGCTGTTGGGTTCTAAGTATCATTAGTTGATCTTAAACTTAATAGGGGCTTAATAAGGTTGTATTTAAAAGTTGAGGATCCATAGATGGATAGGTTTACGCCTTTAGTGGAATTTGTATCCATAAGGTTCATTATAATAAAAAAATTTAGATTTAGAAGTAAGCATACATCTAGTGGATGATAAGCCCAAACTTCTTTAAGTGGAGACGAAGCTTCCATGAAAATCATGTTTTTCATGACTTTAGGCCTTGAACTCACAAAATAGTCAAGGGACTATTTAGCTTAATATGCTTTGAGACTAAGATCTCAAAGCACTTTATGTCAAATCTCAAACTTGGTTTGAGATAATGCAAAAATAACCATTTTGTTCTTAGGCCATATTTCAAGTCTAACTTGTGGTTATTACTCATAACCCCTTGAGCACCTTTTCTAGAATGGGAGAGTTTGGATTAGTTTCTTGTTTAAGTATAACATGTATCATGAAGTGTACATGATTGAATGGAAGCCAAGGTGATTAGGACAATTAGTATAGAATATATGTCACATTATACCATTTGGATCTAATGAGATAACGATGAATGTTATCAAGATGACATTACTATACTAAAATATGCTTAAGTTTACAGATGAATACACATCTACATTTGGTTATATCATATTGCTGTATGTAAAAGAAATTGCTTTGTGTAAGCAATTTGTTGGTGTGGTATTTGTTTTCATACAAAAGAGTTTGTTTTTATGAAATATAAGAGTCATTAGTGACTTATGTAGGCCAAGTACTATCTTAGTGGTGGTTTGGTATTGAACTATGTTAGCGAAGGTTTATGCATCCTTGGTGTTCATATTTTATGAAATTGTAAAGTTAATGATATAACTACTGAAATGTAATAGACAAAAATGAAGTTAGAGTTAGTTTAACTAACTAGTTAGATTAATGTTATTTTTTGTGCCTTCTTATTAGTATGAAAATATGATAAGTTACACTACATATGTGTAGTGCATGTTCATTATATATCTGCCTATACTTATATGAAATATTTGTATTACATGTGTGTCATACATATCGTCATTTATGTAGTTTACATCACAAAAAAAATCAAATATATGCCCATGCATACATTGAAGGTTGGTTTTCTCACACAAACAATTTGCCCTTGTTCTTGAAAGTTCGAACAAGTATAAGACCACTAAAGTCTTGAATGTAGGTCATTACTTAAATTAGTCATATGTGACTCATTAAAGACTTACATATAAGTAGGAGTCACATAATAAAACTTGTGACAACTTTAGTTTAAAGGTCATCTTAATCTAAACTATTTGTTTATGATCAAGGTAAGGTTTTAGTTACACTGCGTTTGTATGCCCACACATACATCCTAACCTATGTGACTAAGTAGATTTCTCATATGTGAGAAGTTTGACACTTGCACCATTTGTTAAAAACATATGCTGCTAGTGGAAGTCCATACGGAGTCACAAAAACAATATTAGAGGGTGAGATAGACACCTCTTAAATAGTGGTTGTCAAACATTATGATTATGTACACTAACATACCATGACACTTTTACATATCATGTGTGTCTTTTGATTGTCAAATTGACCATAGAAAGAAAATAAGTAAAGAAAACAAGTAATTTTTCTGTTATGTTAGTTATGTGTGAGTTTCTTTTGCTATGCTCCTACTCACTATTGACTACTATTTAATGATTTAAAGTCATGGTATTACTATGGCGAGCTTCCTACGGCTATGATAATGTAGCTAGATGTGTTTTCTATTGGGTAGTCACTAGGTTTTAGGTTACTATATAATGAGTTCGATAGGAAAGACTTTATAGTGTATTGATAAATTGTTGCAAATCACAATTGGATTGCAAGTGTTACAAGTCAGGCAGTTGATGCACTGTCATCTATACTTGAATATGAGTGCTCATAAGTAGTACTTAGTATAATATTTCATTAATTAGTGTACCATAAGATTCAAGTATAAAGTGACCTTAAAAATGGATGCATCCCAAGTTTGGTACTTGACTGAGAGTTTAGCAGTAACTCATAAAATAGGTGTGTTGTAGCCAAACTCTATAACAAAGTCTTAAGGCATATAGGCATAATTAATGATATATGTACCATTAATAAACCTTGATTTATCCAAGGATTTTTTATTAGTTCAAGGATTTATGGTAAAGGCAATTCTCCTATGTATGTTTAACCTTTACATAGTGAGAAGATTTGTTGTCAAGCCTAAGGTCACATGCCCAAACTTGCATCTGTTAGTTTCTCTTTTGTGATAGTGTGTTTTGACTATTCCTCATCTATTATTCATGTGTTGGCTTAAACACTAAATTTACCACTGAAATGTATCAAAAAGACCAAATTTTTCATCAAACTTTTAAAAATACCAAATTTAATACTAAACTTCACTTTTAAGACCAAATACACCACCATCGTTACTTTTTCAGTCAAATCATGAGAAAAATCACAGTTTTGGTCCTTCATTTTTTTTTTCTTTTACTATTGTCCTAACTTTGCATATTTAACAATCATGCTATCCTTTTCAACAAGTCCAACACTAAGTTAAATTTGGCTGGCCTACTTTCTTTGAAGGTCTCTCTAAAGTCATTAATTGCACTGTAAGCTTTCTTCATTTTTAAGCTTGTTTCTTGATAGGCTCGAATCTTAACAGTTTTGGTCATGAACACCTAATCCTCGAGTAGCCAATCCTGGCTAAAATAGCCAAAGGCTTAACATTTAGAATCTCACCAATTTTTCTTCATCTTTCCCCAATCTTAACAACATCAACTAGAAATTATGAAGGAAAACACATGCACACAGTTCCAGTTTGTGGCAGTAACTCATAGTTCCAGTTTATGTTGTACCTTGTGAAAAAGAATAAAATGGTAGCATTTAGGAAGTTTCTTTGTGATGGTACAGCGACAAAGCCTTGGCTAGCTGGCGTTGTTGGCGAGGCTGGTTTTTCATTTTTTGAAAAAGATGACGTGATTATTAGATAAGAAAAGTTAAGGCACTAGTAGAAGAAACATGAAAATCAAGGACTAGAACTATTATTTTCACATTCAATTTGATGTTCACTTAACGATGTAATGATAAATTTGGTATTTTTTGTAAGTTTAATGGTAAATTTGGTCTCGACAGTAAAGTTTAGTATGAGATTTGGTACTTTTAAAAGTTTGATGGTAAATTTGGTCTCATTGACACTTTTTGATGGTAAATTTGGTATTTAAGCCTTCCTATGTTCCATCAAGTATATCTAGTGCGGGTGGAAGCTGTTGAAATTTAGTTAGGAAAAGTGATTACTAAATTCCATAAATATACTAAGATATACTTGTTTTACCATTAATTGGTGTAGTCACACTATATGTTGGTCCTGTCACATTAAGTTACATTGCCACTTCTAACATTAACTAGCGGTAGTTAACTTTTTAAGCTGATATGACACATGTGTGTGACACATCATTGCCTTTGATTTAATAAGAAGATGTCATATGGCGATTATGTGACATGTACATATACACCTTGACACATGAGATAGTTGTTCAATAACCACCCTATAACTACTCATATTATGAAGGGACTTGACCTTTAAACGAGAGGATATGTCCACCCCAACATGTATGACCCTTAGGGAGGTAGTTATGCACTATAACTACCTTAGTTAGTGAAATAATATGACTTTTAGTGTAGGGTCATGTTTTAGGAGAATTTAATAACCTTTAGAAGGTAGTTATGACCTTGATTTAAAGAGACGCAACTCTTAGAAGAGTTATGACTCTATGGCCAAGCCAACACATTTCTTCCAAGGGTGGTTATCGCCTTATTTGAAGGGAAGAAGTTATGGGTGGATAAGGGCTGCTATTGGCGAACTAGTACAATCTTTAATGAAAAGTTATAACTCTTTTATGAAGGTTTATGACCCTCCATAAGTGGCAAATTCACCCCTATAAATACAGGGCAATAGAATTGTGTAAATTAGGTTATGAACACAACTTCTAAGGGCCATACTTGTTCTATTTTGCCCTATACACATCTCTATTACCATAAAGAGAATTCTGGTCAACTATTGGGTATGAACCTGCATATTTAGTTACTTGTATTGTCATGTTAATTAAATATCTGATTATGGATGTTCACAACAAGTCAAGTCTTCTGCAATATGTTCAAAGAAGTGTCTTTCATCAAAGAGACTATGACTCGGTTCTTCAATGATAACCAAGTATGCCTTAATTTTTACATTTGTTTTATATCTTAGAAATTAAAGTGCTCAACAGTTGTTCATTAAATTTCCTTCAACATTAAAGGACTATTTTTTGTAAATTGGTGTTAAAATTCAAATAGGCTAACTAAATTATAATTAAGGGATTACTATCATACCTACCAAGTAACATGGCCATTCTTGGCCCCTGCCTAGGAAGCCTGTGAGAACTAGTCTCACGGTGGTTGCAATTGGCTAGCTGTATGTGTGTGCGGATTAAAACTCCGTGAAACTAGTTGATTAACCTAGAATATGCAAAATGCATGCTCTTTATGCCTTGACTTGGATTAAAAGAAAATCATAAAAGCATTCACTTGGCCAAGATACTTCCATAGAAAACAAGTTCAAATAGTCAAAGCATACTAAATCAACATTTATATGAATATTACTATACATAACAACCGTGTGAGAGCATTCAACATAAAGTCGACTAATGCTCTTCGCCCAAGAGCAACCCTAGAGTCTAGGACTTCATCATAGACAAGGGAGGCAACTAGGAGTACTATATTTACAAGCCTCGACCGAGATCTTCTCAAACTAACACCCATCTTGGAGGTAAGTCCTAGCGGCGAGTCACAAAAGTCCTGCTCACGTCTTGCTAGGCTCTGCAGCCAAGAAAACACTACAGTTAGCACTATTACTTAACCAACAAGTAACCCAAGTAGACTAGAATCATGAAGATTCTCAAGCGAAATACCTACAACAACCAATTACTGTGACAACCCTCAACGGTTATTCGGCCCTACAACGTTAGAATCTGCACAGCATAACTAGGGAGTGGGAATTCAAAATTTTCAGTAAGGTTCTTCACTTCACTTGTAAGAAAAGTTACTAAGGACAACACATTTGTGAACATATGTAATATGCTATGAGTTCATACAGCCTGAGGCTAGACTTATGCATATATGTTTCAATCTCTTGGGAATTTTCCTCAACCTAGTCCTTGAACTACAAGGTAGAGCTTTGCCCACTAGCAAGCATAGCTTACTAGCTTAACTAGTGATAAATCACTAGTTGAAACTTTCTTATCTTGTACAAGGGCTCTATGGTAGGACTACTGTCGACTAAGTCATAAAAACCCACTAGGTGCACTAAGGTTTCACATTGCAACCTCATGTGCGATGGCACGGTTGGGTCACCGATGGCACTAAACATTTCGCCCAAGCTAGCGATACTTAGTTGTGGCTCTCTGTTAACTAGTTTCCTTATTTATGGTATAAGTAACGACAAAAGCTTAAGAAAACTCCTAGGTCTCAAAGGAGTTTTGGAAGCCTTGGAATACCCCTGGCGATGCGCCACTGTAGTTATCAACTCCCTGGAATTTTTATGCAAGTTTGGCGATGCTTCTTTACTAGTTAGTGGTGCGTTGCCAATGTACATAATTCCCTGGTAGATTTTCATGGCTCTAGTAATGCGTCGCTTGTATTGGCGACGTGTCACCAATACCTACGATGCTCAGAATTTTTCCAGTTTTGTTGTTATAACCTTTGAAGACTTACCACACACTTTAAACATTCTTAGAAGGCCTTCAAACTTCACATACCTGTAAAACATGTTGCAAAGACCACAACTAGTCATCACAAGCATTCCTATGATGGATTGTAACATCATTCCAAGCTGCAGAAACTTAGCAGTCCACCATGATCAAACTAGCCCACTAACTAATGTTATTGCCAAGACTACTTGATTTTTTTGAGCAAACACACTCCAATAACATTAATCAATCTTGAAAACATAATTCCCTTACCTTAACTTCAACTCACAACAAAGAATCAACCTTTCCTCAAGAACCAAAGTTCTACAAATTTCTTCCTAGTTCTAAGCAACCAAAGGCACAAAACACACAACCACTAACTTCTAATTGAAACCGAAGCTCCCAATCAACTAATAAATAAGAATTCACCATAGAATCACAAGTTACCTCGCATTAAAAATAAGGGATGGTGGGAAACACGGTTCCAAGCTCTAAAAACTTGAAATTCTTCTTGGAACAAGCTTTCTTTAGCTTAAACACACTTGGTGGCTTCAATTTTCACCAAAATCCTTGGGTTTTGAGCTTGGATTCTTGAAGAAATAAAAGAGAGGAAGGTTGAGCTTGGGTTAAGAGTGGAAAATGGCAGCCATCGTCCCTTTACCAAGCTTATATACCCATTTTTAAAACCAAGCCACCAAAGTTCATGCATAGTTACAAAAAGCCCCCTTCCTTATTTAGTAACTAGTCAAACCTTGGTCAAATATTGTTTATTTGAGCTAAAATTAGGTTAAAATTAAAACTTCAATTTTCAAAACTCATTTTTAACACTCAGGACTCAGTCCGACTATTCAAGATGTAAAATTACCATTTTGCCCCCAAACCTCATTTAGTGCCTTAACCTTTTTGGAACTTAGTAAACTTTGCTAAACTCACCTATTCTTGCTATGTGAAAATAAGACTCCAAACAAAGTTTCAAACACTTTACCTTCCTCCAGTGAACTTCCAGCTAGGAGAGCCATAACACCAAGTGTATGCAGTCCAACATTTGGTGAAATTAATTGTTTATAAAGTAAAACTAAATACTCATAAAATTAAATTACAATTCATGGAATAATTTTAGACTGACTAGTATTTAATAAAATGTTTAGTATGGTTCTTTTTATTTTTTATATTATTTCATAACAATCTAATATTATTTTAGGAATGTTTGGTTTCATATGATTTTGAGAGTACATATATATTCGATGTAATATACTGTAAAATTTTTGAAGAAATATATATTGGCTTTATTCATCGACTTTGGTTACAAAAATGTAATATATATAGCTCATACAAAGTTATCTACTAGGATTAGGCTTCTAAGAGATAAAGGCTAAGAGAAGATAAAACTAAGAGATAAAACATAATTATCAAGTGGAGATAAAATTCAACTCTTTCATTTCCCCCCTCAAACTATAGCATGGAGTAGTGAAATGCAAAGCTTGCTTATGAACACATGAAACTGAGGATGACTAAGAGCTTTGGTGAACAAGTCTGCCAGTTGTTCATCGGAAGTAATGTATCGTGTTGAGAGTTCACTAGATTGATCATTTCTCTGTTAAATTGACAATCCATTTCTATGTGTTTTGTCCTTTCATGATATATGGGATTAGAAGAAATGTGCGTGGCTACTTGATTGCCACAAAATATTCCATGGTTGGTAGAGAATCCAAGGTCAGATCCTTCAATAAAGCACTTAACCAAAAAAGTTCACTGGTCGTTGCCTCAATGGACCTATCTTCTGCTTCTATAGAGGACCTACTTACCATCGGTCGTTTCTTTATTTTCCATGATAAAGGCACATCACCAAGTGATGTGTAATAGCTTGTTACTAATAGTCATGTCTTCAGGCAACCACCCCAATCTACATTGGAAAAAGCTTTTAATTTCAACTCATTGTAGCGAAGGAAAAGAAAACCTTGTCGAGATCTCTTTTATTGTAGCACAAGACTTTGACGGCCATATCATAGTGTTTGACGATAGGTTGTTACATGAATTGACTCAACATATTCACTACATATCTGATATCAGGTTTGGTGATCATGAGATGGAGGAGCCGTCCCATTAATCGTTGGTATGGTTTATGGTTATTCAAGAATGGAGTTGTGGATTAGCCTAGCTTGTGTTGTTGAGCCATAGGCACTCCACTTGGCTTGGCTGCAGTAAGTCCAACATCGTCTAGGATGTCCAAGGCATATTTCCTCTAATTGATAAAGATTCCGTAGGACTTTGTGCTACTTCAAGACTAAGGAAATATTTGAGACATCGCAAGTCTTTCAAGCGAAAATGCTTGTGAAGGACCTTCTTGATTTTATCACATTCCTAGCTACAATCATGTCAACTACATATACCAAGGCTACAAGAAAATTGCCATTAGTTACATGAGTGAATAATGATGAATCTGCTTATGATTGAATGAACCCATATAGTTTTAATGATGATGAAAATTTTGTAAACCACTTTCTTGAGGCTTGTTTTAGCCCATAAAGTGATTTTTTAAGTGGCAAACCTAATCATCTATTAGCCTGAGGTAGCCTGGTGATGGCCCCATGTAGATCTTCTCATATAAGTCACCTTGTAAAAAGGCATTGTGTATGATTAGTTGATGGAATTCCTATCGCTTCATGACCACATTGCTAGGAGACAACATGTGATTGTCAATTTCACAACAGCTACAAAAGTTTCATTATAGTCAAGACCCTCAACTTGAGTCAATTTCACAACAGCTACAAAAGTTTCATTATAGTCAAGACCCTTAACTTGAGTATGTCATTTTGAAACAAGTCTCGCCTTGTAATGCTCAATAGAGCCATTTGATTTGTGCTTGGCATTATACACCCATCTACACCCCATTGTTGTTTTTCCTTTTTGGCAATTTTAGTAAAGCCCATGTATGATTTTCTTCCAGCATATCTGATTCTACTTGCATTACCTGTTTCCTGTATTCTTTCTTCTGAGCCATTAAATAGGACTTAGGCTCTACGCATGTTAGAACTGCTGCAAGAAAACTTTGATGGCACACAGAAAATTTTTTGTTACATATGTTGGAAGAAAGAGGTTAAGGATTACTTACAAGAGCTACGTTGGAGTCATTCTCTTCTCCTGGGAGGCTATATTCTTAATCCACAAGGTTAGAAGGTGCTTGTCTAACTCATCTACTTTTACGTTGGCCTTCCCTTTCAACCTGTGATTCTTGCAAACCTTTATTTTGTTCATCCTTTTTGACATCACCATGTCCTACTTGTTGCTCCGTCATTGTTGGACTTTCATCACTACATGGCATCACCACTTGAGGAAAATCATCGGATAAGTAAGGATATAAGTGTTCAACTAGTTATTGAATATTAAGATCTCCGACAACATTTTCTTTCCTCAACTTGTATGGGAAAACTAACTCATAAAACACAACATATCTTGAGGCAGAGAATTTTTTTTTTCCTCCAAGTCATAGACTCTTTAACCTTTCTTGTTGGTGGGATAATGAAGAAAAACACATGGTTGAGCTTTTGGTTCAAACTTTACTTTGGATGCAAAGGGTTGATTACTTAACATAGGCAGCCAAAGACTCGTTGTTTTTATATGTGAGTGGCTTACCGAATAAAGCTTCATAAGGTGTTCTATTTTTCAGGTTTAAGGTAGGAAGTCAGTTGATTAAGCGGGTGGCTATTAAGATGCACTATCCCCAGAATTTTTTTACTTATTTAGGTTGGCTTGTAGTCTTAAGTCGTGAGCTATGTTCAGTATGTCTTTATGTTTTCACTTCATGACTCCATTTTTCCTGTGTGTATGTGGGCATATAGTTTAGTGCAATATTCCTTTTGATTTGAAAAACACGGTCAACGATCCTCGAGTTAGTTCCAAGGCATTATCACTTCTTACACCTTTTACCTTGACGTTGAATTGGTTGTTGATGAGATGATAAAACTCCTCGAACATCTTGCATGCATCATTGTTCTATTTCATCAAATATGTAAAAAAGAGTTCCCGAAAAATCATCTATTATGATAAGAAAATAATGATATCCATTAGTAGAAGGTGTATGATATGGTCTCCATACATCAATGTGAACCAACTCAAAAGGAATATTTGCTCTATTATCACTTGTTGGAAATGGAAATCTAGTAGTCTTGTCTAATGGACAAACCAAACACTCTTTATTATCTAAACTTAAATGAGATAAAGTCGAGATTGCTTTCAAACAAGCCTTGGACGAGTGACCAAGTCGTTGGCACAACAAGTCCATAGAAACATTTTCAGTTCTCGCTACTAGTGATGCTCCTTATTGTTCATCCATCTTAAGGTAATACAACCCCTCTTTTGCTTAGCCATTCCAACTAGCTTCTTTGTAGCAAGGTCCTACAAGACACATAAATCAAGACAGAAGATCACAACACATTTATGCTCTTTGGTTAGTTTGCTTATAGAGACAAGATTACATTTGAGGTTGGGTGCATAGAGGATGTCGTGAAGTTTCAGGTTGTAGTTAAGGAAGGAGGTACTAACTTTATTTATGATTTTGATGCTTCAATCAGGTAAATGTATAGGTTTGACTAGCCATAGGTCTTATATCATTAACAAGTTCCTTCCAAGAGGCTACACGATTTGTGGCTCCAATGTCTAAGATTCATGTATTTTGTAATTTGGTACCACATAAAGAATAACAAGCAATTGTACCTAAAATTGACTATGCTTGTCTCTTTGTTTTTATCTTCTCCCATCAAATCCACAAGATTCACCCTTGAACTGGGAAGGATTGGCTTATACAAATGCTTCTCTTCGGTTTCATCCTCTCCCATCAAGTCCATAGGATTGGCTTTAAAGCCTATCGTCTCTATTTTCTCATGAAAGGTTGACCCCTCTTTTAGGGCCACATTCTCTATAGTCAAATCCCACCATTTTGTTGTCATTTTTTTCATAACGTGGCAGATCCTAGTCCATACTCCTTGCATATCATCAATCAGAGGCAAAGACGCAGTTAACTCCAAGTCACTGTCATACTCCGGCATTTTTCTACAATGAGAAGGTAATCAGAAATTTAGGTCAAACTTGTTCGGATATCATGTAAAACGTCTAACCTAAAACCAATTGGCGATAGGTAGAGAGGTCTCATTACTATATAAAACATTGACTTAACCTTTTTTCTTGACCATGTGGGATTTTTCCCATGTGAAACATCTAGCCTAAAACCAATTTACGGTAGGTGGAGAGACCTCATCACTATAAAAAGCATTGACTTAACCCCATTTCTTGGCCATGTGGGAATTTTCCCACTTAATACACCCCTTCACGTGTAGGTCATTTACCAGCTCCATGACGTGGGTTTTTTTTTGGCAATGGCTAGGGTAGTTTTGAACCTGCTCTGATACCATGTAAAATTTTGAAAGAAACATATATTGTCTTCATTAGTTGACTTTGGTTACAAGAATGTAATATATATAGCTCATACAAAGTTACCTATTAGGATTGGGCTTCTAAGAGATAATGGTTAAGAGAAGATAAAAACTAAGAGAAAATAAAGGCTAAGAGAAGATAAAACTAAGAGATAAAACATATATAATTATCAAAAGGAGATAAAGTTTGGCTCTTTCAATATATATAGTATCACTCACAAGAAACTATGATCATTATCGTGGTTAACCATTCATTAGGTATTTGTGTGCAATTTGGAAAATTTATCAGCTATTTGAAAACCGATTAAGTTTAGAACACAAAATATCATTTGTTTAAGTTCAAGGGTCAATTGGAGAGTTCAACATTGTAGGAGATAAAATTATTTACTTCCAATATTACCTTGATATTAAACTCATAAATGAATATGCCATTGATAAGTCAAAGGACTTAAGATTTAAGGATTATTGGTAAAAACATATTAAATCAACCAGCGCCCACAACATATTTTTTTATATATTTTTACATATTTCTTTTGGCACTTTAAATATTCTCTTGAGCACTCTGCATCTTGTCTTAGATATTTCCATAATTTGTTTCATGCACAATTTGGTGCCAGAGAAGAATGAGAAGTGGCCCATGATGGCTTGGACTAGTAGTGATGGAGGCGAATGGGAAGTGAAGATTGTCACGGTCTTGAGGCCATAATCGACACAATCTAGTGGAGATAATTGGATTTACATGTGAGGATCGATGGCGCGAGCCTAAGACAAATGACAATGATGAGATGCAAGGCAAATGTACATAAGCATGATCTGGAGGCAAGTAGTGCAATGTGAAGGCTAGTGACAATCGCCAATGATAAGATCTACATGTGATTGGTGACAGAGTGACCCAAATACTTATGATGATAGCAAAATCTGGAGTCAATAACTAGCTCGAAAAGGTGCAATCTAGAGGAAGTCATTGGCTGCAAAGTCTTCTGAAGGCAATGAAGTTCTAGTGATGGCAACAACGTAGGATTTCTAGTTGGGGAGGGAGAGTTTTGGTTTTGGGCAATTTGGTCGTACTTTAGAGTGGGTGCTAGTCGTGGTGGAGTATATATGAAGAATTAGAGATGGATTAATATAATCTAATTAGACATTTGTATATAATATATTGACCAATATATTTCACATAGGTATTGTTAAATACAACTAATGATCAATCTCTGTTGACTCGTAAAAAGACCAAATTAACACTAAGATAGCTTTAAAAAATAGGAACATTCCCAACTTTTATCATAATTAACATTAAACCCCAAACTTCTACATCCACTGATAACTGCCCGTCCTGCATCCTCAAACAATGCATACCACCACCATGGGCAAGCTGCCTGAACAAACTGCCATCATTGATCACCCAGGTCGCCTGACCGGCCACCAACCAACATTATTGTCACGCAAGTACGAATGCCTAGCCATGCATTGATATGAGCAAATTTGACGATTATGGATAGAAGGACGAACATTTGCACCCAATAATACATTTTTTATTTTTTTGGATTGGCCAAAGAATATATTATTAAAAGACACCAGCCAGAGGCTGGAGAGACAAAGTACAAGGCAGAAGATGAATTAACACGGCTCACAGGCAGACTTTTTTTTACAACTCCCTAACTTACCATCAAGACCATAAATTGATACTATTACTTTTCTCCAAAGAGCTCCTGGCTCCAAATAAAACCTCCACCACCATTTCGAAAGTAGTGCTAATTTTTTTTCCTTCTAAACTACCCACACTCATGCCTCCCAAATTTGTTTCCATCAAGACTTTGTTCCAAGAAACCCAATGTATTTTCCTGCCCTCCCCGGCACTCCCCACAACAATTTTTTTCTAAGTGATTCAAGTTTATTCAAGACACTTACCAGGCAGTGAAACAATGAGAAGAAACATAGGGGTAAGCTTGAAATGCAAGACTTGTGCAAAGTGATCCTTGCCCTAGTGGATAAACTCCTCAACTTCCAGCTAGATAACTGAGAGAGTGAATGATATACAACATACAACACTTCAGACTTCTTCCACCATGGGGTGTTGTACACTTGCCGTAAGCTCAAATGGCGGACGTATTTAAGACATTGGCCCGTGTATCCCAAGTAATACCTCCCTTAAGTCCCGCTTATAGGTCCTAGAGTAGGTTGTCACCCACTCTCATCACTTACACATCTTTCCCCTGCTTATTGTGTGGGGTAATTGACTTAGTGGCTTTACTTCGTCAAGTTCCTTGAACTTGATTTAGGCACTCTTAATGGAATTACATAGCAAGCTTCTTAGCTTGGTTAGGACTCCCCTAGGTTCTACAAAAATTCCCCACTGTCTATGACCTAACACTTAGGTCATTAGAGAAACCGAGCCCTATTTAACCCCCATTTGGAAACTTAATTCTTTTCTAATGTACCTTTACTTGTCCACCAAACTTCGCCATCTTAAACCACCCACTTAAGTGCCCATCTTAATTGATTTTTATAGTTATCTTACAAGTGAAATAGGAACACATTTAATGCGTGCCATAGTCTTGGAAGTGATTGGAAATTATTATAATACAAAACGAATAGCTAGGTAGAAATTTTGGCAAAATTTAACCATGGTGCAACCACACCTGCCAGATTGATGCAATGGCATCTCAATTTTAGCCTTAATTCTTGAGAGTCATGGTCACACCCACCAAGGAGTACGATTGCACCACCCCTAGAGGTGCGGCCAATTCATGTACACCATGCTTTTCCATCAATTCCACTTAATTTCCAAGCAATTCCATCTCTTTGGCACTTTCAATTTTGCTTCCCATTCATGAAATAAACATGAAATGCATCAATTTAACTTAAATTAACTTAGACCCTTACCTCAAATTCAAGCCAAAGCAATATTAAAGTCACTAAGTAAACACAAAGCATAATTTTGCACAATTTGTTTCCCTTGAGTTTCAAATCTAATTCCAAGAAAAATGGGGACCATAAACACTGAATTAAGAGCATCCCTAACCATAATTCAAGCTTAGAACCAAGTTAAACCTATGGACAAACTCACATTAGGGTTTAAAGCCAAAACTTGCAAAAGACAAGGCTAATGCACCCAAACCACCAAAAATAAGCATGAGCCTTGATGTTTATGCTTTGGGACCTTCAATTTTGCATTATTTTTGTGCAATTTTGAAGAAATGATGAAAATGAGCTATGGAGGAAAAGGAGATGCAAAAATGACTTGGGAAGGAGATGATGAATAGTTGGGTTTTTACCCTTTGGTGCCATTTTATACTTAAGAGCTTAATACAATCTTAATTAGCTTGCTTTTGTTGCTTAATAAGAAATAAATTTGAATTGAGGCCTTCAAATAAAATAAATTTAATTAAATATACTTCCCAGGCCAAAACAAGTAACTGACTAGGAGAGTTGTCACAATAAGTCTAGGTTCGCTCAACTTGGAAGCAGTAGGAAAGGAAGCCCTTTCTGAACTCATCGAAAGCTTCCTTGCCAAGCCCTTTGTTGTGTTTTGTCGTCAGATGGTCAAGAGATGCTTTTTGACATAGGCATTAGCCTTGAGCTGAAGCATGTCATATGCCTCCTATGCCTTCCAACCCTTGAAGCCAACTTTAACAACATGCTCCATGAAGGGATAAGGGCGGCAGTCAAGCTAGAGCTGGCTTCGCCTTGTGAAACTAGCAAACTAATCTAGAGACTCACTTCGACAACCCCTATCTTACAATTGATGGCCTCTAGTAAAGAAGTCAACTACTTTATCTTGGAGATGGCCTAAGTTCCTTCTCCTTGACCCAGTGGAGGGCCTCTGCCAAATCCAACAATTTTTGCCTCAGCTCCTAGGAGACTTCTCTTAATTCCTCTCTTTGTCTAGCTTCAACTCCTGGAGCTCCTACACCAAGGCCTATTTAGTGACTTGCTCATTCACTAGCTTCTTTTTCAATCCCTCATTCAAAGACTTCAGGTTATCAACCTACGAGGCCAATTACAGCATTGTCTTATCATAAGTGCTGCGGTTCTCCTCAATGAAGAAGGTGATGATGTCCTCATGTAGCCATGATCAGTTAGTATCTAGAACGAGCATGTTCATCATAGAAAACAACAATGACCATACCTGAAGGAGGCCATAAGTAACATTCATTTACTGAGCACTGTCCCCTTGAGAGGGATGGTCGCAACGGTGCTGATGACTAGTTTTTTGTAACCCTTCTAGGATGCAATCTGCAACATTGGTCTGATCTTCGAAGATCGACTCACCAAGGTCCATCACCACTCGGCATCAAACATTTGGTCTGGCAGAATGCCCCTAAGCGCTAAACCATGCCTATAGACTTGACCCTGCTCGAGGACCAAGTTATAGGGTTTGAAATAATCTTCCACACAGTTGGGCAAAAGGGCTCCTATCATGTAGGCCTAGAAGCCCCCCAATGAGCTTCTCTAGTATGGCCTTTTTTGGGACCAACACTCTAGGAATCATGGCGAGGGGAGCAGGAAGACTGCTGGGCACCTTTTAGCTCTAAGATGCCTTAGGCACCTTCTACTTTTGGGACATCTCAGGTGCCTTTTCCTTCTAGGACATCACCGATGAGTGCCTATTCCCCTTGGGGTGCTTTGAAGGAGAAGCTAGATGAAAAGATTCATAGTCAACACATAATAACATCAAGTCAACGCCATGGAAGCGAAAATCACCAAAACTAACCATACTGGTGCTTTTACCCTGTACAACTTTGGTCCCCTAAGAGGCTAAAGAATGCGCCTTCTTTTAAGACTAGTTGAGGTGCTTCCAAGAAGGACTTATCTAGCTACACCACTAGGGGTGCCAACTTGGTAGTAAGAGCTGTCGAGGACTTCCATACAACCTTTGGCCCATAAGCAGCCTCGACTGGCAGAATTGGAATCTTACGAGCATCAGCCAACCTGCCGGTGATCCTTTTACACTACCTCATGAATTCTTTGGCATGGCCACCAGTATCTACAATAGGTACAACCAACTTAGAATCATTCTAGCAAAACAAAATAGCAAGATGAGTAAACAGATGCAAAGTGTACTGTTGCAATGTGTTTTTTGGGAGTCACCACCAATTAGTTTCAACTAGGTTGATTGGACACCTATTATAGTCTACAATAGATTCTAAGATCATGAGTCAGTTATGCTAAAATAATCTTATAATAGCGCTTAGAAATTGGTACAATGGGATTCGGTTTTATCTTTTCCTAAATTTTGTTTCTTTGCTTAATCATTGATGAAAAAAATATTAATGAAATTTATTTAATTATGCTTGATTTTTAATTTAATTCAAAACTGTGAATCTTACTAAACCAATCGAATATAGAATCTTAGCTATCCTTAAAATCTTGGGACTTTACTAAATCCACCTAGAATTTCAAAAAACCATGAGTCTTACTAGACTAATTGGATTCGAATGAATAGTTTGTCTTGGGATTTTATCAAATCACCAATAACAGATACTTGAAAATTTGTTGAGCAATTTACAATTACTTTACCAATAATTTTTGCATATTATTAACTGCATTGTGTGAAATAAAATTAAAGTATTCCAAAAATAAATAAAGGAAAAGATAGACCAAATTAATATCCTATGTTTTACTCCTATGCAAATTCAATCTCTAAGTTTAATGCATGGCCAAATGAACAAATAAACAAAATAAAGGAAAACAAACAATAAAAGCTTGCTGTTCATGCCTAATCTACAAAAGAGAAAATATGTAAGTGACTTAATCAATGAAATAAAAAGGTTGGAGACAAAGCGGTAGTTGTGGATATGAAGAGTTTCGCTCTTGATTCCTTCGATGCCGACTGCTACTAGGCAATCGGTGGCTGGGATTGGACAGCAATGGAAGGAGTGACCGCTGAAGGATGAACGAACGTCATCTAGTGGAAAGCTCGATGGCTGGAGTGGCAGATGAGGCGCGGTTCGGCCTTCTTTTCTCCTTCGGCTTGGGTACGAATGGTGACCGGAGACGCCTAGGGAAGATGGCACAGCGTGAGGCAAGGTGACGATGGCCGAATGGGAAGGCTGACGGTGGCGTATGGAAGAGGAAGACGCAGTGACGGTGGAGCAGCAGGTTGGAACCTTCAGGGGTGGCAGTGGTCTAGTGAAAGATTAGGGTTTCGAGGCCAGGTAGCAAAAAACCAAGGGGCTAAAGCAGACATTTTACCTTTTTCTGGCCATAGCTTAGAGTTTCAAATTTTCTCCCATTTTCTTGTGTTTTTCTTTAGTAAATGATCCCTATTTATAGCGTCAGTATCATGAAAGTGGTTAACAACCAAATTTGAGATTAAATCTTATAAAAAAAATCAAGTATTTAGAGGCTTAAATCAATTAGGATGCAATTTGGTCTAAATACTAGTTTAAGTTCAGCAAAAACTCTCATGCTACTGATCTTGCCCCTGACTTCATGCAAAATTCCATGTCAACCCAAAGCTTCTACGATTTGTCAAATTGGCCCAAAACTTTGTAAAATGCTTAGATTTTCCCATATCTTCATAAATTTGCCAAATTTTCCTTAAACTTTTTGACCTTGACAGATTTAACCCAAATTTACGTTTTTGCATATAACCTTCTAAAAGCCTTCAATTTGCAACCAAACTTTTCCCTTTCTCCTAAACTAACCCCAAAAGAGCTCTAGGACCCAAAGTTAGTACCTAAAAAAAGTAATTCCTATTTTGACTGTAAGTGATTATTTTAGATTCCTAAAACTTTATGACACGAACAACAATGTGACTAAATCTACTAACCTTAAACTAACAAAGATGATGCAAATGTCCTAAAAATTGACTAAATTACCATCAAAAATGAAAATGCCACATAAACTAATTTTCATAACCTAGAACTAAACAAAAATTAGTACTTGGACAAGATTAGGTGTCAACAGCTGTCTCCCTTTACATATTTCATGAAACATAATGTATGCAAAGCAGTCACCAAATTTTGTCTAGCACCCTACTTGGACAATGAGAGCCTTCTCACTGCCAGAAATCTTGAGACAAACATTTTTCTCTTTCCCTTTGAGATTAAGGAACCTTCCTCATTACCTCTACAATAGGAACTCTCTTATCATTCAAGAATTTAAGGAAAGAAATTTTTTCCTCCTTTCTCAGCATGCTAAGGAACTCTCCTTGCCTTTTTGCAATAGGAACCTAAAAAAAATCCTAAGAAGAAGAAAAATCATTTTCTTCCTTGTGAGTTAAGGAACCTTTATTATTACTAATACCATAAGAACCTTTTTATCGTCTAAGAATCTAAGGAGAAAAAATCCTCCTCATTTTTTACCAGGCCTAAGAACTTTCTTAGCCTTTTGTAATAAGAACCTTCTTAGTGCTTCCAAACATAAGAGGAAAACTCTTTCATCTTTTCTTAAGGGTTGAGGAACCTTCCTTACCATTTTTCTCTATAGAAACCTTTCTATGGAAGAGAGAAACTATTCTCTCATTTATTTTATCTTTAGCATAGAACTCTTTGTTACCATGATTTAAAAGGTAGAGAACTCTCTCTTTACCACATCTTATTGCTTTGGAGGTAGAGAACTTTGTCTCTTTACAACCTCTAAATTCTCTTGAGATAGAGCACCCTAACTCTTTATCACCTTTGAATACCTTTGAGGTAAAGAACCCTATCTCTTTACCACCTCATTTGAAAAATGAAAGCCTTCTCATTATTAAAATTTCTAAAGAGAAAACCTTCTTCTCCTTTTTCTGTAAGGTTAAGGAACTTTTCTTATTACCTCAGTAATAGAAACTCTCACATTGTATAAGAAACCAAGGAGAAAAACTCTTACCTTTTTGTTTATTAGTCTAAGGAACCTTCCTATCGTTGCTTAGAAGAGAGAAACTCATCTCCTATTCCATTTATCTTTGGTAGATAACCCTATCTTACCATTTTCTATTGTAGGCAAAGAACTTTCTCTAGCCATTTCTATTTAGATATGATGAGTTAAAGAAACCTTTTTCATTTAAAACATTGGTTTGACCAAGTTACGAGGAAGAAAATTACTTTTTCTTTGGAACTGTGCTTTAGCTTTTCTTTAAATGTGATAAGATAGAGAAACCTTTCTTGTTTAAAACATCAGTTTGCCCAAGTTACAAGGAAGAGAATTACCTTCTCTATGAAACCTCAATTTAGCTTTTCTTTAAGTGTGGTGAGGTAGAGAAACCTTTCTCATTTAAAACCTCGGTCTGACCCAAGTTATGAGGAAGAGAATTACCTTTTCTTTGGAATCTTAGTTTAGCTGCTCTTTAAATGTGACGAGTTATAAAATCTTTTCTCATTTAAAGCCTCAGTTTAACCCAAGTTACAAGGAAGAGAATTGTCTTCTCTTTGGAATCTTGGTTTAGTTTTTCTTTAAATATGACAAAGTAGATAAACTTTTCTCATTCAAAACCTCGGTTTAGCCCAAGTTACAAGAAAGAGAATAACTTTTTCTTTGAAACCTCAGTTTAGCTTTCCTTTAACTATGACAACGTAGAGAAACCTTAGTCATCTAAAATCTCAGTTTGACCCAAGTTACAAGGAAAAGAATTATCATATCTTTGAAACCTCGGTTTAGTTTTTCTTTAAATGTGGTGAGGTAGAGAAACTTTTCTCATTTAAAACCTCAGTTTACCCCAAGTTACAAGAAAGAGAATTACCTTCTCTTTGCAACCTAGGTGTAGCTTTTCTTTTAATGTGGTGAGGTTGAGAAACCTTTCTCATTTAAAATTTCGGTTTAACCCAAGTTACGAGGAAAAGAATTACCTTCTTTTTGGAACCTCAGTTTAGTTTTTCTTTAAATGTGACAAGGTAAAGAAACATTTCTCATTTAAAACCTTGATTTAACCCAAGTTACATGGAAGAGAGTTAATTTTTCTTTGGAACCTTAGTTTAGCTTTGTATTAGGATACAAGAACCTCCTTGTTATCCCAAGTAAACATTTCCAAGAAAACAACCGAACTTTGAATAATTTTATTAAAAGTGTGAATTTCCAAAATGAGTGAATTTGAAACTTGAAATATCACAACATGAATGATTTTCAACAAAGCCAAAAATTCCACTAAATAAGTGAACCTTAAGAGAACTGAAGAATCCACAAAATGAGTGAATCCTAAAAAGCTAAAGATACAATATGAGTGAATCTTGAAAGTGAGAACTTCCACAAAATGCGTGAATTTCAAAAAGTCAAAGATTCCACGAAATGAGTACATATTGAAAGTGATAAATTTCACAAAATGAGTAAATTTCAAAAAAAGCTGAAGATTCCACAAAATAAGTAAATCTTGAAAGCAATAAATTCCATAAAATAACATAATTTTAAAAAAAAGCCAAAGATTTCACAAAATGAGTGAGTCTTGAAAGTGACAAATTTCACAAAATGAGTGAATTTCAATAAAGCTGAAGATTCTACAAAATGACTGAATCTTGAAAGTGTAAAACTCCACAAAATGAGTTAACTTAAAGAAAGCTGTAGATTTTACAAAATGAGTAAATCTTAAAAGTGAGAAATCCCATAAAATGAGTAAATTTCAAGAAAAGTCAAAGGTTCCACAAAATGAGTGAATCTTGAAAGTGAGAAAATTCACAAAATAAGTGCATTTCAAAAAGTTGATGATTCCATCAAATGAGTGAATCTTGAAAGTAAGAAATTCCACAAAATGAGTGAATTTTAAGAAAGCCGTATATTTCATAAAATGAGTGAATCTTGAAAGTGAGAAATGTCACAAAATGAGTAAATTTCAAAAATAAAGTTGGTCCGATGAGAAACCTTGAAAGTTGAAAATGTATTAAGATACATTAAAAATACCTTCAAAATGTCTTGAAATGAGCTTCGACAATAGCCACCCAAATAAGATGAAAATTGCATTGAAAAATGGTATGACAACTCAAGGATGTCCACCTCCCAAATTTTCTCCACAAGTATGAAAATATACAATGATTTCTTTGATAGTGAAAACTTACCTCGATTTCAATATGTGAAAACTCCTTGTTGAATGTCCATGTTGGTATCATTTGGTCTTACCTTAATAAAACACACCTTGAATGGTTGCTACCCTTGAAAATTGAACCGTTTCTTGATAACCAAGCTCTATTGTACATCGTAACACCTCTATCCTATGCATCATAAGAGTTTCCTTCTTGGAGATCTTTGTGGATATTCCTCAAATTTGCCTTCTTAAGACCTGTCTTTAATATTGTTTTAAAGGAATATGCACTATGCACGATAGCTAAGTCGTTCATGAAGAATGATTCATGAAAAAGCAAGAATCTCAATAGGTGAAATGTATAGATCTTATGAAAGCCATGATACATGAGTGATAAGTAACTCTTATTCATGTTTACCTCCCTTAAGCTCCCTTTTTAGCTAATTGTTATTCCTTACCTTGCATTGGGGATCATGATCTAAAAATGTGCATCCTTTGCTCCTTTGTGACTGTATTGGTGTTCAATGCTTAATGCCCCCCCAGTGTGTCCAAGAAATGAGTCTTTTCGAGAAGAATCTTAGGTTGTTTCCTCGCTTTTGACCCACACACATTAATGAATAATGGGTTAGCCTTAAAGAAAAGCTTTCATATATTTGCAGAGGTTATCAAACTAATGTAAAACTAACGTACAATCTTTGTATTTGATCAAGATGTTTTGTTATTATTCCCCTTTCCAAGTCAAAAAATGCAAAATGCAAAATGCACAAGGTAAAAGGTAGAAACATGATGGTGGTCATTATGTTCATGAATGGTATTGTTGAGGTAAAGGATAAGGGTCATGTTTGAACAATGTAAAAGAAGGGACCAAGTTTCAATAGTGTAAAAGAAAGGCCTTTTAATGCCACTGTGAGTAGATTCGATGGTCTTAGAAAACCTAATAGTGTTGATCCTGAACCTACCACCTTTTCTAAAGAGTCGAATATCATATGTTGCCCCCCAACTCTCACAATCTATATGTAAACTTGCTTTGAAGGTTGTTTTTATCTTCTAAACTGCATTTATAGGTTTTTAGTCTAGAATCCGTAGCTCATTTTTTTTCTTTTCCTTTTTTTTTTCTTTTGCTTTTTTCTGCTCTAACTTTTGCCTAGGTTATGTTGGAGACTAGCAACCTAGCAAGCCCTTATCTTTTTCTTTCTTGTGTCTTTTTATGTGAGCTACAGTTTTGATATATGATGTACTATATAGCCCTCCTCAAGCAAGATGAATTAAGTGACATTAGTTGCTCATACTTACTCTCAATCCTTTCTTTCTTTTGAATTTCCCTTGTTGCCTTATGATGGAAAGGATTAACTTCTTTCCTTTTCAAAACCTGCATTGTGGAGAACTGATAACATTTTCTTGTGTTGAGCATTCATGAGAATTGTGATGCCACCGAAACCATTTAATATAAGGACTACCTTCTTCAAAAGCTAACAAAAAATTTCTTGTAATGATGTTGTAAGCACTGTGAACTTCCTTTTGCTTTTGTATGATGAAAGTTGAAGTGTAACATTTAAGTTATTTCTCACTAGATTAGATAGCATTTCCAAGATCACCACCATCAAGTCTCCCTTAACTTTCATTTCCACCCACGAGTAGCATTGTCACATTTGTGTTTGTTTGTGAAAGATAAACATGATTGCAAGATGGTGAAATGAATGGCGTAAAGGCAAAGAGTATGAGATAGACGTAAAATGGCATTTTTGGTAAAATGTGGTGGAATGCACACATTACAATGTCTTTATTGGATAAGAAAAGAATAACAAATGTCCATTCAACAAAGCTACACCCTAGATTCTAGACTAAATCTAGAAGATTTTTTCTATTAAATTACTTTGGCAACATCTCAAAGATACGCTGTCATTTAAAAGTGTGTGTGAACTGCTAGGTCGGATCTATCTTAAAAATTTTTCTCAAAGAGACGCCCTTCTCATCCACAAGAAGGGGCATAGAAACTTCCCTTATCCAATAATTGCATGAAGTCTCCTTGAAGATTGCATTTGCCTTGCTCAATATTGTTTGTCAAGGCACCGACTTTGGATGAAAATCTTGCACCTTAAATAAAGTGATTATTTCATAGTATGCTTGTATGAAAGTGAGGATTGATGTATGCATGCAATGAATGATCTTGATTATCTACATTCATGAAACTCTGAAACTTGTTGTTGAGAAGGAACTTACGAGTGGGTATAGCTTAATATGTGATTTTAATGAATGGAGAAAAAAAAAGTTTGTTTGAGAAAAAAAAAGGACAAGAAAAGAACAAAGTTAGTAATAGGAATTAGTATGGGCAAATAACATATGAGCTACTATGAGAAGAGAATTAAGAGTTATAAAGAGAAAAAGTACATGAACAAAGCAACAAAAATGGTCAAATGTCAAAAGATAGTTACATTGGTATAATAACATAACATAGAACACGCTATGAGAACAATGAAGCAATTTAACTAAACAATGCATGTCTTGTTATGGAAATCCTAATGGATAAATCTATGGCCACTATATGCATAAGTGGTTTTTTCAAAAATAAATGTATAGGTTGGTTCCCGAATCCCTTTTACTAAGTCCTATTGGACTAGAAAAGGCTGAATTCCACACCCATAAGGGTTACGTGAGAAAAGATTAATTCGAGTTGTAGCTTTCATGGTTCCATGGGGTGATTATTGTCACATTCGGGCAACACGACTTACTACTATGAATTAGAGAAAGTGCGGAGAGTATTGTCTCACAGGATTAGGCTAACCAGGGTATTTTTCAAAACTTTGAAGGAGTAAGATTGGGTATTGAGATCATTATGCATGTCAAAGTGTGCATGTGTTGGAACCCTAAAAAAAACATAACACATCAAGTCAATAAGTAAGAACAAACAAATAAAGAAAAGGAGAAAAACCCAAACCATTTTATGACTAAACTCATCTCCAGTAGAGTCACCAAACTATGGCAACATGTTTTTTGGGAGGCGCCATCAATTAGTTTAACTTAAGTCAATTGGACACTTATTATGGTCTACGAGAGATTTTAAGATCATTAATTGGTTACCCTAAAATAACATTATAATAGTGCCCATAAATTAGTATCATGGGGTTCAGTTTTATATTTTTGTAAATTTTTATTTTTATTTTGCTTAATCATTGATGAAAATAATTTTAATGAATTTTATTTAATTATGCTTAATTTTTAATTTAATTTCAAACTGTGAATCTTATCAAACCAATCGGATATAGAATGTTAGATGTCCTTGAAATCTTGGGAATTTACTAAATCCACTAAAAATTTGAAAAGACCATCTTATTGAAAATCATGAGTCTTATCAGACCAATTGGATTCGAATGAATAGTTTGGCTCAGGATTTTATCAAATTACCAAGTACAGATACTTGAAAATTTGTTGAGTAATTTACAATTACTTAACCAATAACTTTTGCTTATTATTAACCTTTAGGTACATTTTGTGAATTAAAATTAAACTATTCCAAAAATAAATGTAGGAAGAGACGGACTAAATTAATATCCTATGTTGTACTCCTATGCAAATTCAATCTCTGAGTTTAATGCATGGCCAAACGAATAAATAAACAAAAAAAAAAAAAATAAACAATAAAAACTTGCTGTCCATAACTAATTTGCAAACGAGAAAATATGTTAGTGACTTAATTAATGAAATAAAAGAGGATACCGACTAAACAGTAGTTGTACAAAAAAAAAAAGATGGTTGGCTGGGTTAACCAGCGAGTCGCGGATCGGACGAGTTTCGCTCCTGATTCCTTCGACGCCGACGGCGACTGGGCAATCGGTGGCTGGGATTGGAGAGCGATGGAAGGAGTGACTGGGCAGTCGGTGGCCTTCTTTTCTCCTTCGGCTTGGGTACGAATGGCGATCGGAGAAGCCTGGGGACGATGGCACTGCGTGAGGCGAGGCGACGGCTGCCCGATGGGAAGGCTGACGGTGGCGGATGGAATTGGAAGATGCGGCGGTGGTGGAACAGAAGGCTGGAACCTTCAGGGGTGGCGGCGGTCTTGTGAAAGACTAGGGTTCAGAGGCCAGGTAGCAAAAAACCAGGGGGCTAAAGCAGCAGTTTTACCTTCTTCTGGTTGTAGCTCAGGGCTTCGAATTTCCTCCCATTTTCTTTTGTTTTTCTTCAATAAATGACCCTATTTATTGTGTCAGTATCATGAAAGGGGTTAACAAGCAAATTTGAAATTAAATCATATAAAAAAAAGCATGTTTTTAGAGGTTTAAATAAGCTAGGATGCAATCTGGTCCAAATAATAGTTTAAGTCTTGAAAAACTCCTAAGGTGCCTTCATGCGAAATTGTAAATCAACCCAAAACTTCTAGGATATGTCAAATTGGCCAGAAACTTTGTAAAATGCTTAGATTTTCCCGGATTTTATAAATTTGTCAGATTTGCCTTAAACTTTTTGACCTTGATAGATTCAACCCAAAATTTATGTTTTTTCCTAGAACCTTCTAAAACCTTCAATTCACACCTAAAATTTCCCTTTTTCCTAAACAAACCCCAAAAGACCTCTAGGACCCAAAGTTAGTACCTAAGCAAAACTAATTCATATTTTGACCCTAAATGAAAATTTATGACATGAATAACAATGTGACCAGATCAACTAACCTTAAAATGACAAATGTGATGCAAATGTCCTAACAAGTGACCAAATTACCATTAAAAATGAAAATGCCACGTAAACTAAATATTCTAACCTAGAACTAAACAAAATTTAGTATCCAGACAAAATTAGGTGTCAACATGTACGACTCTGATGGTCCACTGGACCTTGTTAAGCTTGAAAGGCTCTATCAAAAGACTTCATTAGTGCCCTCTTTTGATCCAAAGCTCAGTTAGCAGGGTTCAGCATGCTAGGATGAGATAAGTGGGTCATGCTGATCCTCGCCCACCTTAGCGAGGTCTCCTTAATTTCTAAGCAATGTATGGAGAGCAACTTCATGAAGTTTGGGTTCAAAAGCACAGATTCTAACTAGGATAGGAGCCTATTGTAAGCCCCATGCCTCTCGGAATGCTCAGATATCAAAGGTCTTTGGACTAAAGCCTATTGAGGAGTACTTGCTCACTTGCATAGGAAGACCCATACCGGCTTCCTCAGCATGTAAAAGAGATGATTATTCCACTGGGCCCACGACTCCTTGTAGTAAACAAATGGAAAAGACTTGGTCACTCTTCAGTGAACGGGGTCCACGTAGAAGAACAACAAGTTCATCTTCAAATCCAACATGTAAAACTAGAGAAGGGATTTCAGTAGGGGAACCACCATGGCCATCTTGCAGCATAGAATAAAGGTGTTTATATGGGTGAAGGAATTTGGGGTCAGCTGGGAATGTGGCATTGGGTAGTGCTCACAAATTTTTCATACCAGCGGGTGGAAGAGGAACCGAAGCTAGCTTGAAGTTGGCCCCTGAAGACAGTAAGAACATTCGCCCTTATGTCTCCCCTAATGAGGCCCCCATCCTCTTGAGCTTGCTTCCTGGTAAGGGCAGCCACAACTTCTTTAGGCCAAAAGAACCTACTAAGGTTCATCACAGGAGTCTCCTAAGTAAGTTGTGTCCTCACACCCCTTAATACTTTTAGATGTGGGACAAATGTCTCCTTTAAAGTATCAACCCCACCAGGGTATGGAGGTACTTGATTGGTAGCAGTTCTTCCTGATGATGACCTTGAAGACATCATCTAGAAAACTGGCAAAGAAGTTAGAGCTATTGCCAGCATATAACATGCAATAAAAAAATAAGGGAAAACCAAAGATGGCATAACAAATAAAGCTCAGACCAAAATACTAAAAACTGCAACAAAATCCCTACATGACAATAAAATGAAAACAAACCGAGCAAGGACAGCAATAATGTATTACCTATTTAGAATCACATGTGGAAAACAAATAAAATGAATTAGGAAGAAAAAGCCGAATGGCACAGGAAGAATAACTTCGAATAGGAGTAAGCAGAAAGACAAAAAAGGAGAAAGTAGTAGAAAATAGTAAAATGGTGAGAGCATGACTCTCAGATAACCCCTTATAAATAGCCTTCATGATTATCGTGAATATATAGGCCGTTAGAAGTAGGACACATGGCGAGGAATAGCCACTGAAAAGTCATGCCGAGTCACCTCCTTAACATAGCATTAAATAAGCATCATTTCATCTTCTAATTGGACCATTCAAGTTGCTATGTGTGTCTAAGATAAAGGATTGATAGAAACCTCCCATGAATCGATGATGTTTTGATGCTTTCCTCGAGAAGTTCAGCTCTAAACAGGCTAAAGAAGAAACCCTCAAGGGATGGAATTCAAATCTCGAAATTATAGGATTAAAAAGATGATTTCCATTTAAAAGTGAACTTTGCGGATTTCCCCCTAGCTATATAAATAGGCCAACCTCATTTATCCCAAGCTACAAGATTTATGACCCTCGCATTGCACCACTCTTTCTTCTTTGACCTGAAACTGATTTGATTGTCGGAGAGTTTTCCCTGAAAAAACATCTCAGGACTCTGACATCTTCTTTGGCTGCAGGATCTCCGAGTTCAAAGCTCACCAAGTTTCTAGGCATTAACCATATGACCTCGAATTGGCAATTAGTTTCAATTGGATTTAATGCATTATTGTACATTATTTTTATGTAAAATAATTATTTAGTCAAATTGTCAATTTATTAAGAGCTTACCTTTAGGAAGCCCAAAATGAAAAATATTTTTTTGATTGATTTCTGAATTTATCTAACATAAAATTGGAAAAAATTAATAAAAAATACTTACTTTTAAAAAATTTTATGAAATTACTTTTTAAACGCTTCAATAGATCATTAATTTAAATAAATACTTATTTTATATAAAAAAAATAATGTACAATAATATACTGAATTCAATTTGAAACGAATTCACGCGGTCGCATGCTTCTAGTTCTACCCCTTTGCGTGATTGCTTAGCTTTGAAATTATTTGTTTTCCCTTTCAACGTGTTATGAATCATGAATACTGAGGGACGAAAATTTTTGTTACATAGACCTAGACTTTTGAAGTCAACCTTTTCAGAATTACATTAAGTCTGATTTGGGTTGGTGAAGAATTTTCAGAATTCCATTAAGTTTGATTTGGATTGATGAAGAATTTTACAAGGTCGTCTCTTTTAAGCGTAGGAATTTTTTATTATAAAGCTACATATCCTTAGGGTGGCGATGCACAAAAAAAAAAAAATTTATATATATATAAAAATGATGAGTTCCAAGCCTTTCATCGCCTGCTTTGTTCTCTTCATTATGATTATCTTTATCGCCGTAGACGCAATTTTGTCACCACGACTACTCAATGGTATAATATCATACCCATCACCTTTGTCTTTTTTATTTAATGTGTTTCTGTTAAAGAAAAAGATGCTATTGACTTATAATTTTGGTAGTGACTAGCAACCGAAACATCAGTTTTCAGAAACTTGATCACCAGAATCCTGATAACAGATTAATTATTGAACGGCCAGCAACCGAATTTGGTCGTTAAGTACTTTTTTAACGACCGTTGTGCTACCGGTTTCCAACTGAAATACTTGTGATTAAAATTTAGTTGCTCTTTCAATCACTTTTTTCTATTTTTCTTGTAGTGTATGATAAAAGGATGTAATAACCAATGACATTTTCTGTGGAAAAAAAATAAAATAAAGTCTATTTTAATTTTAATTTTTTATTTTTATTTCTTTCTTAAGGCGTCTCCGGGGGAGCAGTTAGAGGAAGTCATCCACAGCACCCAGGAGGGTGGTGGAGGCTAAGTTGATCATGGAATAGGAAGTTGACTTGAGGTACACAATTTATGGCTCTCGTCATTTTTCAATTTTTGCAGCACAATGTACTTTCAAAAGATATTACCTAAGCGTTATTTCTTGCTTCTTCAAGTGAAAAATAATTTAAAATTAACCAAGCACAAAGCTTCTATGGTTTTGTGGGCCTTTGAAACTCCTAAAACTATATAATTTTATAATTTTGGTCATTCTTACTAACTTTTTAAAATAACTTGTTTCTTTTGGGTTTTTTTCATGAGATATAAACATACAATTCTTAATTTATGCAAACACTAAATAGAATCTTTCAGTTAAATATTATTTCTCTAAATAAATTTAAAAAATAACTTGAGAAAAACTACGACAAGCTCAAATTAAGAAAAAACTAAAAAGTCACAAACATTATGGGATATACGGTGTAAAATAATTAACTTTGTTTCTTTTTATGCTCTTCGCTTTTACTCTTTACAACATTTTAGCTAGCCTTCATATTACAAAGACATTCGCTCACATATACAAAAGCACAGATACATAGACACACACACATTCACATTGAGTAAATATTTAGTTCGAGAATTCTCAAATTTTTTGTAAAATAAAATTATGAGCAGGTAAAATCAATTCTTCAGATATCGTATGCCGAAAAAATTACAACTCAAAAATTATTTTGTTTTGTTCACACCATACTGGAAAATGAAGAAATAACTGCCAAACATAATGCTATCTTAAACAAACATTTTGCTTATTATGGGATTCTTCATATAATTGAGATTTTCCAATATAAACCTTTCACAACACAACCTAATTTCTTTTTTTTTTAAATACAATGGTTGCATGGAAAAATAGTAAAGTAAGCAATTTTGACCATGGAGAAGGAGCAAATTATTCCTATGTAAAGCTCTGATAATCGCAAGTAATGACTTAATTCATCGGTTAACACTAATATTAACAAAATTTAGGGCTTTTATATCATGTCTTTAATAATATAAGGCCAGAGTACTATGTTAAAATATGAGCACTAGCCTCTTCTATATTTATTCATATTCTTGCCAATTCTAGTGTATATTTAAATGTTATTAATATGGGATTTATGTTTTATTTCTTCGTCAATAGTAACTGGGTAGTCCCGAATTTACGAGTGCTTCAAAATGCTTTTACAGTTAAAAATTTTACAATTAAAAGTCACTTGAACACACACGGAGTCCATAGAGAGTCGGCACAGTTTGGACTCTAACGATAATGTTCTTATATTTTAAAAACTTATGCTAGGCTCTTCTTAAAATCTGTAATTTTCTTTATATGACCTACCGTTTAGGACAAAATCCATTTCAACTTCTACTTTATACAAATGCATCCCCCTGCACTTGAAGATAAATTGCTGAACAATACGTGAAGGAAGATTCTTGTGTTCAATCTGGCCGACGTCAGCTACAGACAGAACGCAACCTCGAATTTGGGTGAATGAAACAAGACATTTCTTTTAAATCTTTAAATTTAAATTTACTAAGGAAATAATCATGTTATTTTTTAAGAAGTTTTGTGGAAAAGAAAACATGTTTAATTGTTCCTATTGATAAGAAATCCAAATCAATTGCTATTTCTTATTTTTAACACCAAACAATTCTTGGTCGTCTAACCGATGACGAGGATGTCATAGAACAAAAGATGCAAAGTTGTTTAGATATATGATATTTGGGCGTCTACTCTTACTATTTTGTTGTTTATTTATAATGTTAATACTGATTGTCCAAGTTAATAGACATTTGTCATTTTAACATAACCAGATTTAAATATTCTCCCTATCCTACTAAATGTCCAATCTCCATAGTTGAACCTTGGACTTTAGAAACATGTAGACTAGAAACTCGCTTACCTGATTGAGACACTCAAGCTATTATAATGAGCATTTAGTAGCCACAATTAGATACTTTGAGATCACATATATGTAGATTAGACACTCAACTTATAATTCTAGACATTTAACCACTATAATTTAGACACTTTGACACCATAATCAGATACATGGACACCATATTGACCAAAAACATACACTTAAACAAGTAGACTAGACACTCTCTTACCAGATTTAGACACTTAACATATCACACTAGATATTCAATTATCATAATTGGGCACATGAAAACATACAAACCTAAGTGATATACTTAAACTTTTTGACATGTGATGCAAACCCGATGGTATAAAAATCATAAAATGCGCCCAAGATGTTTTTCAAGCTCCACAAGACATCAAAGAGACTGGATTTGAAGACCCCCACCCGTAATCAACCTGTGACTAGAAATGAGAAGTATAAGAACACCAAGAACACAAACACACTTGTGCACCAAAGTAGTCCACAATGTTTAAGGTGTGCAGCGAATTCTCTTTATCTTAAGTGACCTGAATCACTTCCATGGCCCTAATAACATCCTAAATAATGTAAATAAACAGTAAAATAAAATAAAATACGTTACAAAACAAGATTGGCCATAAAAACCCTAAAATAGTCTTCTCCGGTGGTTCTTGCTTGTGTCCTCAACTTTAAGCTGAAATTCAAACTTGATGCAGCCATAATTTCTCAAAATGGAAAGCATGAGAGCTTTAAAATGACACTTGAATCACACAAAATAGACATCTAAAGCCAAAGATATGCTCAAAATACTGCAACTGGTTCTGAACCAGCGATGACTCACAAATTGAGAATTTGAAGCTAAATTGGACACCTTTAACGTGCAAACTGGGTTTCATGGTCTTCATATGATTTGTAGCTCTAGATGTTAGATTTCCAATGAATCAAGAATCACTCAATTCTGATGTGTTTAGCTCAAGATATGATTTTTCTACCAGAATATCGCTAATCGATCAACATCCAAGCTTGGCCATCATCTCCATATGATTCCTTCCATCTTACAGCAGCTCCTTGCGAATTCCAAGCCCATTCTCCATGAAAGAGCTTGAGAAAAAAACTTGAAGTGCACTAGTGAGCTCCTTAGCTTCCTTTTTTGTGAATGATCCACTAGTTATCTTCAATGGGTCGTTATCATCATTGGTTATGCCTTCTTTGATCGTATCAACATGATATTCTCTTACTAGATTCAGACACTTAATCTATCATATTAGACATTCAACCGCTATATAATGGAATACGAAACATGATAAAACCTAAAATATATGCTTAATTAGGCATACAAGACATTCCCCTGCTACATATAGACAATCAAACTATCATACTAGATATTTAAGAATGACTAATTGATAATTGTCTTACATTAAAGATGGTACAAGAGTCACTAAATTATTTAGATTCCAAAAAAATAGGAATTCATAAAAATATTTCTCTATTTTTCACATAAACATCCTTAAAATAGCATGATTTTCTCTTAATTACATGTAGGATTTGAGGAAAAAAAACTACCTCATCAACACCTTTTGAAAACAACATGGAAATGCTCTAAGAATAAAAGTAGACACTCTCAACTCAATGTTAGACAATTTTAAGCTAATACTAGCTCTCAGCTCAATGTCATAGACAGTCTCAACCCAATGTAACAAACCTGCCACCTAAAAATGTTAACATTTAACACCCAAACAGACATCCACCATATTATCTCTACATGACTTTGTCTTATTATTAAATTTTGACCGTGTCTTATTATTAAATTTCATCTTACGTGGACAGTTGCTTTAAAATGTTCAACACTTCGTAACAGGAGTTGATTTCATTTAATTTATTTGTGCAGAAGTGCCTTAAGAATAAATTGGTTGGCAAGTTGCTACTTCGAGTGTGAGGATGTAGTTCTATGTTTTTAATCATCTTGTTCTATTTGAAATAAAATTTGATTGAATAAATGTGGAAAAATATTTTATATGTTGTATAACTATTCATTATATGTGCAAAAATATTTCTTTGCTAAATGTACATACTTAGTACTATTGCAATTAAATCATTAATGAACTTAACTGTTGACATGTGAATTAACCAAAATCCTAGTTAAAGCAGGATAAATAGAGCGATGTTGGTATCAAAACTGAAACCAATACTTTTAAATACACAATATGGGAATAGTTTAATTGGTGACATAGATACACCCTTGCTTTAAAGGCTAAAGATGACATAGACTCTTACTCGTTTAGTATTAGTTTTATTTATAAACTGTACGAAACTTACTTTCAAGGTTATAAGCCAAAGTCCATGGAAACATGTTTGTATTTCTTAGGGTGAGCATCTAATAAAGCAACAAGCTTTTTTCAAGTTGCAGACTAATCCATTAGTTATGTGTAATGTAGAAAAGAGGTCACTACATTGGATGGACACCCATAATGTATTGAGGAACAATGTCTTTTTTTTGCTATTAGTGTGTCAAAAATAAAAAACCATCATTATGTCAATATAAAGGCTAGGACTTCAGGCCATTAGGTGCTCCTTCATGAGCCTGATGCACAACGCTTGTACCCCACAACCAGTTGCACTGACACCTTAATAAACCTAGGAATTATGGTCTTAATTTCCCATATAAGTGGAACCCACTCTAAGGCAGTGAGAGAATCTTCTATCTAGTGGAGAAATGCCTATAAATAGTTTGTGAGCATTGTGACATTTCGAATAGAGTTAGTTGAAGCAAATCAAAAAGCTTAAAGCATACTAAAGGAGGGTAAACAAACTAGGCCAACAGCTTCACTATGATAGTGTGGGTACTAAGCACCATTCACTAAAAAAATAGTTGACAACCAATTAAAGCTAGTTGAACCCCAAATTTGGAAGCATGAGGGAAGAGACCCTACAAACCATAGGGCACAACTTTATACTCCTAGGTTGTAAGAGAATCTTGGATTATCGCATCCATACTTGACAAAATTTTTATGTTGGAGAGATATAGGAATATGCGAAGATAAAGCTATATGACTAAGCCAGATCTACCATACCATGCTAACAAGGTGATCAAGATGATCCTGAGACAAAGTCAAGTCTGGAGGTATAACTTTAATTATTCAATCATTAAAAATTTCTTTAAATAGCAGAAGAGGGATGAAGTTGCTCTCCATAGTTGGTGAGACTCTTCACAATTAATGATTAAGTGAGAAAAATCTTCATCAGCAACCTCAAACTAAGAGTAAACAAGAGGCCTAATATTACATTATTTAGCCAATTCCACAACCATAGATGAAGTGTTATGGATGTATTTTCATTATACTGCCTTAAGTTTAGATGGGAAGTTTGTAGCTCACTTGCTTTAAAAATTTATGAATGAGTTGAGATTTATGGGAAGGTACCTATCTAGAATTTGCTCTACTTATTCCACAACATAGTTTATTCTCTGTGTAGTGGATGTCTGCATGCATGAATTTCTTGTCTTAATAATCTAACACTTATGGGTTTAAACATTTTGGAGAATCAATATAGATATTTTGGGTTCAACTCTCTTGTACGCTTCACTTGCATGGTGTTGTGATTAACACTTTAAGGTTTCATATGGAAGTGAAAAGTTTATTGATCACAAACTCAAAATTCAAATTGGTTGGAGAAACAAACAATTTTTTCTTGATCACGAAATTTGAATTGGATTTGGTGGAGATGTAAACGACTTCCTTGTGATCAAGAGTGAAGCCAAGATTTTGGGTTAAGTGAGTGCACTTATGACTTTTAATATAAAATGAACTTAAGTTTATTTCAATTACACAAAAAATTATTTAAAAATCATGAGTTAGGTCCTTATGAATTTCTTTACAAAAATAAAATCCACATCCATGTATCAATTTCAAGCTTCAATTTCATACCGTGGCAAGCTTCCATGAAAGACTTAAGAAAATAAATACAGTCTAAAGTTATATAACAAAAATCAAAAGTCAGTCAACTATGATCATATTTGTAGAAAACGTTTGAGCTATTTTTGTTTTAATGTAAAAACTTAAGTAATTATTTAAAAATTATGAATAGGGTTTTAGCCCAATTGGCGCAACATGACATTTATTAGCCACTTGCAATGGCCTATTGCCCAAGATCATCAAGAATTCATGAAATTCCCAAGTTTTGGTACACAATTAGTGGTCGTGATAAAAATTTAAACATAAAATAAAACATTCAAAATATTGGTGGAATCGTACTTAAAACATTTACAAACTAGACAAAGACGTAAGCACATTTTCTACAACTATCAACCTTTTGTACATTAGTTAACCCTAAACTACTAATATTGCTAGAGGCATTTCGTACAAATAAGTACTCAAAGCATAAACTACTGAGATGAACAAGCTAGGCTAACAACTTGAGTTTGGTTCCTCAAATGACTACAACCCTAACTATCGTATGTACTTCTAGATCGACTGTTGCTCAAAGTCAACCAGCATAGTTAGTGCAAAAAATACCCAATAATCTAGAAACATAAATTAGCAAGTATAACTTATACCTGCTCAATCTCGCTCAACAACCATTATTGGGTTGCCAGCTGAACTACCTAAATTTGCACACATAAATTAAGGGTGAGAATTATAGATTCGTACTAAGGGGTCTTTAGGATACTAGTAGAATAAAGCACTAGAGGAAACTGAACAATATATGTCACATATCTACCACAAACTCATAATCGTTTGAGGACTAACTTAAGCAGATATATTCGGGTCACTTTGGACCTCTCCTCCTCTTAGTCCTCCTACAATACATTATCCCATGTCTAGCGAGTTCTGGGCCATTGTCAAGCCGATGAAAATAAATAAGCACTTGTTGGGGGGCAACTCAATCATTAATTTTTAGCTTTATTTCTTTTCCTAGTTATTTTTTTATGTTATTTTATTTTTGTGAGTTTTAATTTTGTGTAGGGATAATGCATTATAGATTCTTGTTAGATTTTCCTACAACATAGGCTATAGACCTCTTTGAAAACTTTTGCAACTTCTTGGCTATCATCAAGATCTTGGTTCTTTGACTCCAAGGTAATATTTATTTTAATTTAACTTTTATTTTGACTCTTCATTCTTATTCTCACACATTGGGGACAATGTGTGAAATAAAGTGGGGGAGGTTCATAGGTTATGTCAGGTGTGATATTTCTTTACATTTTTGTTGGTTTCGGTTTAAAAAACATTGATTGAAAAAAGATCTCATTTTTATTTTCATCTTTAGATATTTTTAGGTTGTTGTGTTCTGCAAAAATAAAAATAGTAATAAACAAACAAGTACAACCATCCTCAATAATAGCACAAAAAACTTGATAAGACTAATCCGGCAAATGCACATGGTCAATTGTTGCAAGTTTTAATTCTTAGGACAAACCAATCGATCAATCCTATAAGGAATAGATATTTATTCATTTGTGAAAACTAAAATGAAAGAGTTCAAATTTTAGGAAAAGAAATTAAATAAAATTAAAATAAGATTAAACTAAGCTAATGATGAATGAAAAAAAATTAAGAAGGAAATGATCATGTGATAGCTAAGATTTGGGGTTTATCTAGCTAAGGGTCTTTTAATTAATTATCTGAGTGGGTTTTTGGTTGTCAACAATCATTCTTAGTATTACAATTCCCTCCAAAGCAATTATAACATATTCAATTAACACAAGATTATCTCTCAATCTTTTATATAATCAATCAAACCCACTAAGTTCAAGTTGCCAAACTATCAAATCACAAGAAATAAGTATACCTCTATCCTAGTTATTGCAACTCTATCTTCCTAATGCAAGTGTCAAACTTTACCTCCCGGTCTTTCATTTAAATCCTTAGAATAAATTATCTATAGTGATCAAGTATAGACAATATTTGTTGCTGCCAAGGAAATAGGCTAATGCACAAACTCAAATAAATAACTAAAATAATTCAAGTAATGTATATCCTTAGCTTTAATATAAAAGTTTAGCCTCTCATGCTAAATCTAACAATAAAACTCAATAAAAGCAAAGAAATGAGAACAAGACATGAACAAAGAATATTTAAATTCAATTTTAAAGAAACATAAAAAGAAATAAAATGAACCAAATTCGTTTTTCTCTTGTGCGGCACCTTTTTCTCCCATGCACCTTGAATTCGTTTTGCCACTGCTTTTTGCCCTTTCGTCTTATGTTTCGATTCACTCCTATTCACTACTCTTCTCCCATCTGGTCACACAACTCTCTTTGTTCCCAATTTAGCACCTTCTGTGTGGCGGCCTCCCCTCTTCCCTTTATTTATCAAATGTTCATTCTCTCAAAGCTTTAGGATCCAAATAACTAAATTACGTTTTAGTTGAAATGCATCATAATATTTAAAGGGTATTTCAGTCAACCAAAAGAATGAAATTATTTCAATTTTTAGATGTACCCTTGCTGTATAATTTTTTGCAATTAAGTCCTTTTACTCAACAAAAACCATGTCAAATCCTTGGACAAGGTCATTTACCGAAGTAAGATAAAAACTAGACAATTTAAAGTAATAAATCACTTAATTATAACATAAATAACCTAAAATAGGTATAGAAATTAATAGGCAAATTAATCCAATCACCTCTAACGTGCCATAACAAGCCTTGGCTTACCAAACTCTCCTAGGTTGTCACTTGGGCACTTAACTAGCTCCCATTGAATACTACGTCTACTTGGAAAAATGAAGTTGGGGGTATTAAGGTTTGATGCCAGTGTCTTCAGTCCAAGAGCTAACTGGCACACTAGGTGGCACTAAGCTTTCACCCTTCTTGTGGTTAACTTTGAGTAGCGCATGGCCAATGTAATTTGGGCATACTAGGGTCCCACAATAGCCCCTTGAGTTCAAGACCTAATGATGAAGGAGATGCAAGCTCAAGGACATATAAGGAAGAAGGCAAATAATAGGAAATAGGGCCAAAGACATGCAAGGGGCACTTAAAATTCTAATCTTGGAGCATTTGGAGCCCAACTTTGGCATACAAATTTCCAAAGTGCCAAAAGGTGTCCAGAGCCTAAATTCATCCATTTTTATCAATTGAATGTAGATTCAAGCTATAGAAGACAAGAAATCATGGCCATACATAAGAGGGCCAAGTGGAAGCCCCAAGGTCACTTAAGGGTGCACCTAAGAGCCCTTTTGGAGCCCTCTCAGGCACTTTGAGTGTTCGATACCCTTTTATCCAATTTTTATTTTGTAATTTTTGTGCTTAGCTTATTTTTAGATTAAGGTACATATTTTTAGGACATGGGATAAGGGCCACACTATTTGTACACTCATTTTGGAGTTATAATGTGTTAAAGAGTCCAAGTAGCACTAGAACTAGTCTTTTGAGTGGTTTAAGAATTCTAGTCCATTTTAACTTTGCTTGGTCAACTAGCATAGCTACATTTACTTTAAATAAGTGCTTTAATTCATGGGTTATACACATATTAATAACTTTTCACGTTGATTTGTGCAATTTTTCCCTTTCTTATTCTATGTTAACTCCTTGGCACATCGGTGCTTCTTATCCTTTTTTTCCAATCAAATTTATTCCAATTACTTTTTTACAATTCTTCTTCTCATCCTTGATTATGTTTCTAACTTCCTTCCTTCTCTTTCAATCAATTTCTTATTCTAGGAGCAAGTGTGGAGAGCGTACATTCCAGTTCTACTAAGAACTTAATTATGTTAGGCAATAAGAAATGCATCAAGTGATATTAGAGCTTGTCCTAGAAGAAGGACCTATGTTTCTTCATTTTGTGTTCATTTAGCTTTAATTCATTGTATTCTTGCATTATTTCATCTATTCTAATCCATTTTGTTATTGCCTTTTTCAGATTTCATCATTTGTGTTAAATTCATTCCAAATTGAGCCATCCTTATTCCTTCTTCATCCAAGTTTATCCAAGTGTTGTAGCCATTCCTTCATCTATTTATTGTGTATTTAAAATATCTAGAAAATATCAAAAATAAATTCATTATCACTCTATTTTACTGCATTCATTCCATGCAAATTTCATTATTTCAAAACAAGTTACATTTTCTCTCTTATTGCAAGAATTGATTTCCTTTATTTTATTTTACAGTAAAAAGTTTTCCTGAAGTTTTGAAATCCAAGTCCATGAAAAGAAAAAAAAATATCAATCATACAGTGGGTGGATATTATTTTCGAAAGCAAGCAAAATTCATTTAATCAAGAAAACCCTAGTTTGCCAAAACCCTAGTTATTTTTTCTCTCTTCTTCTTTCAATATTTCATTGCAAGAACATCTTATTTCCATCTTTTCCTGATGTTCTCCTTCCTATTTTCTTTCTTCCTAAAAGGATTTTGAAAGGTTTAGAGGGATTTTAAAAATGTAAGTGTGCTTTGAGTGAGTTATTTTTTAACTTGAAAGATTTGGTTGTTTAAGCAAATTTCTCACTAACAAAATTGAGAGGAAGAATGTTGTGAGGATTTTTAATTTTAGGAATTATGTCTATAGAACTAGAAAAGACATGTAGGGATAGATAGCTTTACATTACAAGCAATATGCTAACACTTTAATCTTGTGTTGCTGAACCTAATGGCGAATGAAAGAAGGTGGGAAATCTAAGAAAAAAGAATAGAGGAACTTAGTTCCTAAGGACCACCTACCAAAGGTATTTTGGGCCACATTCCAGGGGGAGCACCACCTGGGAGAAACCCATCCTCAAGTTATAAACTTCAAACCAATGAAAAAGAAGACCTTGAAAACATGCCACCTCTACCATCACAAAGGAGACCTGTGAAGGGGTAGCCTAGAGAATCCAAACCTTAACTTAATGAAGTTGGAAATTCCACAATTAAAAGGAAGAAATGATCTAGAAGCATTCTTTGAATGGGCTAGAGTTGAGATGATCTTTGAGTGCTACACACATATCCAGAAGATAAGAAGGTAAAGCTTACCACTTTGGAGTTTACTAACTATGCACTTGTTTGATGGACACAGGTTGTGAATTTAAGGCAAAGAAACCATGAGGATCCTGTTTAAACTTGGGGTAAACTAAAGACTATCATGAGAAAATGGTTCATGTCAAGCTATTTCCAAAGAGAGCTTCACCAAAAGCTTTAAAGATTGCCACAAGGAGGAATGTCAATGGAGGACTATTTCAAGGAGCTAAAGGTGAACATGATGCTGTCTATCATAGAGGAAGATCAAGAAGCAACTATGGGAAGGTTCATACGTGGCTTAAATCTAGAGATAGCTAACCTTGTTGATTTGTAACCTTGTGTAGAGGTAGAAGACATGGTGCACATAGTGATCACGTTGGAGAAGCAATTACAGAAGAGAGCAGTAGCAAGATATGCACCAAAATCAAGCTCCAACCTAAGGTAAGCTTGGCCTAATAAAGCAAGGAAAAAAGAGCCAAGGAAGTAAGAACTCAAGAGCAAGGCTGAGGCATCTTTCAAAGGCCAATTAAAAAGGCCTAAAGAAGGTACTTTTGATCTAAAGAATGGTGTTATAAACCATGGTAAAATATGTTTTAAGTGTCAAGGTAATGGCCATTTGGCAAGAGAATGTGTCAATCAATGAGCCGTGGTGTTGAATGATCAAGGTAAAGTTATGACTGATGTGGGTAACAAGGAAGATCATGATTTCCCAAGTATGCTTACTATGAAGAATGATTTGGATATAGAGTATATGGATAAGGGAATTACACTTGTGGAAAAAAAAGCTTTGAATGTTCAAATCAAAGAGGAGAATGATCAAAGAGAAAACATTTGTTACACTAAATGTTGTATTGGATGGAAGGTATGTAGTATGATGATTGATGGTGGAAGTTGTACTAATGTTACTAGCACTACTTTTGTTGATAAGTTGTAGCTTCAAACTACAAAACACCTAAGACCCTACAAGCTATAATAGGTAAACAATGAAGATGAGGTCAAGGTGGTAAGGCAAGTGATGGTGGTTTTGGAAATTTGGAAAAGTGAAGATGACGTTTTATGTGATGTTGTGCTACTGGAAGCAATTCACTTCCTTTTCAGGTAGCCTTGGGAATATGATAGAAGGGTGATTCATAATGATTTCAAGAATAGATACAAATTTAAGTTTAGCGAGATGACCATCACATTGACTTGATTATACCACAAAAAGTTATGGAGGATTAAAGGAAAATTCATAGTGAGGTTGAAAGAAAAGAAAATTAGAGGAAAAAGAGAGATGTGAGACTATGTAAAAAGAAACCTGAGGGGAAAACTGAAGGATCATCTAAGAGGTGTAAGAAGAGTGGCCTTGACGGGAAGACAAGAGATAAGAGTTCTCGAGGTAAAAGAATATAGGGGATAGCTAAGAGAAGACAAAAAAGCTTGATGATCAAAATGAATGATGCTAAGAAAGCCTTAAGAGCATAAATACCAGTGTATCTTTTACTTTTCAAAGAGCTTTTTTTTTTCTAGTGACTTAACAAACAAACTTTAAAGTGTTTTTGCATCTTTGTTGAAGGAGTTTGAAAATGGGTTCCTAGATGAGCAAAGTGGTTTGCCACCTTTAAGGGCTATTAAGCATCAAATTGATCTTATTCTTGGACCATCCGTTCCAAATAAGGCTGCATATAGAAGTAACCCTTAGGAGATAAAGGAAATTCAAAAGCAAGTTAAAGATTTGATGTCTAAAGGCCATGTGAGAGAAAACTTGAGTCTATGTATTGTGCCTGTGATCTTAGTGCCTAAGGAGAATGGTACTTGAAGAATGTGCATGGACTGGAGACCTGTCTACAAAATCACTATAAAGTATAGACATCCTATCTCTGGACTTGATGACAAGGTTGATGAGTTAGATGGTTATACTATCTTTTTTAAGATTAATCTTAAAAGTGGTTATTATCAAATTAGAATGAGAAGGGGGGATGAATGGAAAACTGCCCTCAAGACTAAATTCAGGCTTTATGAGTGGTTAGTCATGTCATTTGGTCTTACAAATGCTCTTAGTACCTTAATGATTTTAAAGAATCATGTTTTAATATATTTCATTGGAAAGTTGTAGTTTACTTTGATGACATTGTAGTCTATGGTAAAAGTTTGCATGAGCATGTTAAGCATCTAAGGCATGTTGGAGACATTAGGGGCACAAAGGTTGCATGCAAATTTTAAAAAGTGTTCTTTTTGTGCTAACCATGTGATGTTTATTGACTTTGTTATGAGTTCAAAAGGTGTGGAAGTTAATCAATACAAGATAAGAGCCATATGATAATGTCCAACTCTTAACTCAATTTCTGAGGTGAGATCTTTCCATGGTCTTGCTAACTTTTACAGAAGGTTTGTGAAAAACTTTTCTAGAATCATAGCAACTTTGAAAAAGATTATTAAAAAGAATCTAGGCTTTAATCGTGAGGAAGCTCAAGAAGATGCGTTTAAGCTTTGGAAGCACAAATTGACCAATGCATATGTTTTAGGTTTCCTTGATTTTCCCAAGACTTTTAAGGTTAAATCTAATGCATATGGACACGGTGTTGGTTCTATTTTGATGTAGAAAGGGTGACCTATAGCTGACTTTAGTGAAAAATGAAGTGACGCAGCCATAAATTACCAATATATGACATGGCAATGTATCCATTGGTGAGAGTAGTTGAAACTTGGCAACATTACTTATGGCTAAAGGAATTTATCATCCATATAGACCATCAATCATTGAAGCACTTGACAGGCTAAGGAAAGCTTAATAGAAGGCATGCAAGGTTGATAGTGTTCAAAAAAAATCTTTTCATGCCACACAAAGTATAAGCAAGGTAAGGAGAATGCTATGGCTGATGTGTTGTCAAGGAAGTATGTTCTTCTTTATACTTTAGATGCAAAAATCTTAGGATTTATATAGACAAGATTTTGATTTTGGAAATTCACATGCAAAGTGTACAAATTCAGATTTTCAAAAGTTTTACAAAGTTGATGGCTTTTTTTTCAAGCGTGATGAGTTGTGTATTCTTCAAACTTCTTTGAGAGCTTTGTTAGTGTAGGAAGCTCATGGAGGAGGCTTAATGAGATAGTTTGGGGTTGAGAAAACACTAAGTGCATCTAAAGAGAAGTTCTTTTGGCTGAGGATAGAAAGAGATGTGGAGAGGATTTGTTCTAGTTGTATTGAGTGTAAAAGGGCTAAGTCTAAGAAAAATTCTTATGATCTTTACATTCCTTCACCTATTCCATCACATCCTTCAATTGAAATTTCTAGGAACTTTGTTGTAGGACTTACTAGGACAACAAATGGAAAAATTCTATCTTTGTGATTGTGAACAAGTTATCAAAGATGACTCATTTTGTTCATTGCCACAAGATTAATGATGATGTGCATAGTGCCAGTTATTCTTTAAAGAGGTTGTAAGACTACATGGAATTACAAGGACTATTGTAAGTGACCGAGATGTTAAATCCCTAAGTCACTTTTGGAAAGTCTTGTGGAGTAAGTTAGGCATAAATTTGATATTTTCTATAACTTCTCATCCACAAATTGATGGCCAAATTGAGGTAACCAATTGGACTCTAATTATTATACTTAGGGCCATTGTTCAAAATAATTTGAAAAATTGGGAAAAGGTTTTACCACATGTTGAGTTTTCTTATACTAGGGTAATGGAAAAAATTATAGGATATTTACCATTTAAGATTCTCTATGGTTTTAATCCACTAACCCTTATGGATTGAATGTCTTTGTCTATGAGTGATATATCTAGGTTAGATACACCTAAAAATGCTAAGATGGTCATGTCAATGCATGAAAAAATAAGGCTACAAATAGAGAAGAAAACTCAACAACATGCATCCCCAGCCGACAAATGATAGAAGAAAGTTACTTTTAGGCTAGGAGTTTAAGTTTGGGTTCACACGAAGAAGAAGATGTTTCCTACTTAAAAGAAATCCAAGTTGAAAACATCAGGAGATGGACCCCTCCAAGTCATAGAAAATGTCAATGACAATGCCTACAATTTACACATAAAAGGTGAGCATAATGTTAGTACAACATTCAATGTTTCTGATCCATCTTTGTTTGATGTAGGTGATGATTTTAGGGAAATCTCTTTGAGGAAGAGGGAGATGATGGAGGACCATGAAGCTCAAAGACATGAAAAGATTGACCAGTGATTCATACTAGACTAATAACAAGGAAGAGGGACAAACAAATTCAATGAGCACTTAAAACCCCAATCATGGAATATTTAGAGCCCTACTCTGGCATAGAAGTTTCCAACGTTCCAAAAGATTTCCATGGAAAAAATTCATCCATTTCTATCACTTTATTAAAGATCCAAGTTTTAGAAGACAAGAAATCATGGCCGGACATAGGAGGCCCAAGTGGAAGGCCAAATGGCACCTAAAGGTGCACCTAAGAGCCCTTTTGGAGCCCTCTCAGGCACTTTAAGTATTCCAGATGCTTTTATCCTATTTGTATGTTTTAATTCATATGTTTAGCTTATTTTAGAATAAGGCCAAATGGAATAAGGTCCACACAGTTTGAATGCTTATTTTGGGGTTATAGTGTGTTTAGGAGTCTAAGGAGCACTAGAACAACTCTTTTGAGTGGTTTAGGACTTCTAGTCCATTTTAACTCTTTTTGGTTGACTTACCTAGCTACATTTACTTTATATAAAGCCTGTAATTCATGGATTACATATAGATTAATAAGATTTCAAATTTCTTTGTGTGAGTCTTTTTTTTTCCTTGTTCTATCTCAACTCATTGGCACATTGGTGTTTCTTATCCTTCTTTTCCAATCAAATTTCTTCTAATTCTTTTACTGTAATTCTTCTTCTCATCCTTGATTCTATTTCTAACTTTCTTTCCCTCTCTCTTAATCAATTTCTTATTCTTGGACAAGGTGTTGAGAGCATACATTTGGGTTCTACTAGGATCGTAAGTGTCTTGGGCAATAATCAATCTATCACTCAACTAGGTAACTCGGAGAACTAAACTTCCTTCATTAAATGTACGAAGCTCCCACTCTAGTCCCATGGGTCTAAAATGCATTTAGGCAACTAGGTGTTAACAAGCATCTACCCCTAGGTGTACTAGGTCCCTACTATAGTCCCTCATGTCAACGGTCCAACTAGGCTACCAAAAGTTACTAAGTGATGGGTTGCTTGTTGCTTATGGATCTTAGTTCCAAAGAGTACTCGAATTGATGCTCCACTAACTTGGTCCAAGAACAATAAATTGATTGAAGGAAAAAGACAAATTGTTAGAAAAACAAGCAAAGGTGCGAGAAAGAATTGAAGAAGAGAAGTTAGAAGAAATTAGAAAAAAAGAGAGGAGCTATGGACAAGTGCACCTAGGAGTTGAGAAAGAACAAGAAAAAGGAGCATTGCTCAAAACAACTTATAATTCTTATTAGTCTATGTTGAATCCATGAATTTTAGGCCATATTTATAGTATTCTAAGCTAAGGTAATTGTCCATACAAATTTTAGAAGGCCTAGGAATCCTAAACCTAGCAAAAGAAGTAATCCTAGACAAACTAAGGTTTGAAAAACACTTTTTTAACATGAAAACTCAAGGAATTCGTGTGGCATGTTTTACATGTGCCACAACCTAATTTCTAGGCATAAAAATAAGTTAAATAATTATCCAAAACAGGAAATAAGAAAAATAAAGCCTAGAAAACAAACTAGCACCAAAAACCTCTAAGGGTGCTGTCAGGGTATGCCCCTATATGTCATTTAGAGTTCATGCTAGTGCGTCCCTATGTCTGGCCAGCTTTCTAGCGTTTTATTCCACTTGAATCTTCATAATATTGTATGATTTGAAGTTCTTGAGGTCCTAAACACGTAGAACTTGAATTTTTTTTCCTTTTATGAAATGTCACTAGTAGGCTCCAAGGTAGTCTCCAAGTGCACTAGGATGAGTGTTAGGAGCACTTCTTGCGTTTTGTTGGCCTTTTTCCTTGTGAAAGGCCCTATGACTTTCTGCAATGGGTCCGATAATGTCTTGGAAGCCTTTGAGCTTAACGTTCCACCATCATCTCCCATTTCCTCAAAAAGATTTGCCTCCAAATTGTCACCTACATCTAATAAAGATAGGTCAGAAACATTGAAAGTTGCACTCGCATTGTGCACACCACTTAAGTCCAATTTGTAGGTATTATCATTGATATTTTCCAGCTCTTGGAAACTTCCATCTTCTCAAGGTTGAAGCTTAGACTTCCTTTGGTTAGGAAACCTTTCTTTGCTTATATGAACCCAAACCTAATCTTCGGGCTCAAAAGTAACTTTCTTCCTTCCTTTGTTGGCTTGGGTTGCATATTGTTGGTTCTTCTTTTCAATTTGCAGTCTCACTTTCTCATGCAATGCCTTGACCATCTTGGCCTTCTTTCCACCATAAATTTGGCTTAAAGGAAATGGCATCAAATCCATAGGGGTTAGTGGATTAAAACCATAAACAACTTCAAATGGAAAATACCCGCTTGTTTTGTGCATTACCTTATTATACACAAACTCAACATGAGGCAAAACTTCTTCCCAAGTTCTCAAATTCTTTTGAATGATGGCTCTTAAGATAGTAATCAATGTTCTATTTATTAGCTTTGTTTGGCCATCAATTTGTGGATAACGAGTAATAGAGAACATGAGTTTAGTACCTAACATGCTCCATAAAACTCTCCAAAAGTGACTAAGGAACTTCACATCTCGATCACTTATAATGGTTCTTGGAAGTCCTTGCAATCTTTCAACTTCTTGAAATAAGAGAATGACAATGTGCACGACATAATCCGTTTGTGACATGGAACAAAGTGTGCCATCTTTGAGAACCCATCCACAACCACGAAGATTAAGTCTTTTCCACTCTTTATCCAAGGTAATCCTACAACAAAATCCACAGAAATATCAATCTAAGGGTAAGTAGAAATAGGTAATGGAGTATAGAGTCCATAAAGGTTTCATTTTGACTTAGCCCTTCTGCACTCAAGAAAACTAGCACAATTTTTTTCAACATCTCTTTCCATCGTCAGCCAATAGAACTTCTCATTAAGTATACTTAAGGTCTTTTCAGCATCAAAGTGTCCCAGTAAACCTCCTCTGTGGGCTTCCTAAGCTAGCAAAGATCTCAAAGAATGCTTAGGTATGCATAACTTATCTTGCTTGAAAGGAAAACCATCATCTCTAAATTATTTTTCAAAACCTGAACGTACATACCTAACTTATAACTTACTAAAATCAAAATCATTCTTATATAAGTATTTCAAGTACTCAAGCCCTAAAACCTTAGCATCTAAAGAAGTAAGAAGGGCATACCTCCTTGATAATGCATTGGCCACAATGTTTTTTTTTACCTTTTTTTACTTGATGTGGTATGGAGAAGTTTCAATGAACTTTACTCACCTTGCACGCCTTGTATTCAACTTTTGTTGGCCTTTTAAGTGATTCAAAGATTGGTTGTCTGTATGGATGATGAATTCCTTTGGCCACAAGTAATGTTGCCAAGTTTCAAGAGCTCTCACTAAGGTATACATCTTTAGTCATACATGGGATTGTTCAACGTAGCTCCACTTAGCTTGTCACTAAAGTAAGATATGGGCCTTTCTTATTACATCAAAATAGCTCCAATACCATGCCCACGTGCATGACATTAAATTTCAAAAGTCTTTGAAAAATCAGGCAAAGCTAAGACAAGTGCATTATTCAACTTATGCTTAAATGTCCTAAATATATCTTTTTGTACTTTTTCCCAGTTAAAGCCTACTTTATTTTTTATTACTTCATTTAAAGTGCAATAATGCTTGACACATCTTTTATAAACCTCCTATAAAAACTAGAAAGACCATGAAAATTTCTCACCCCCCAAACAAATTTAAGGGTTTGCCATTCTAAAATTGCCCTTACCTTTTCTTGATCAACCTCCACTCCTTTTGAGCTCACAAAAAACCACGAAAGATGACTCAGTTGATGAAGAAAGAACACTTCATAAGATTGAAAAACAATTTTTGTGCTCTTAAAGTCTCTAACACATGCCTTAGATGATCGACATGCTCATGCAAGCTCTTACTATAGACTAAGATGTCATTAAAGTAAACAACAAAAAATTCTCCAATGTAGTCCTTTAAAACATGATTCATGAGCCTCATAGAGGTACTAGGAGCATTAGATAAACCAAATGGCATGACTAACCACTCATATAACCTGAATTTAGTCTTAAAGTCAGTTGTCTATTCATTCCTCTCTTGCATCCTAATTTGATGATAGTGACTTCTAAGATCAACATTAGAGAATATAGTGGAACCATGCAATTTATCAAGCATATAATCTAATCTAGGAATGGGATGCCTATACTTTATAGTGATTTTGTAAACTACCTTACAATCCATGCATATCCTCCATGTACCATCTTCCTTTGGCACTAGTATCAAAAGCACGATGCAAGGACTCAAGCTCTTCTTCACATAGCCATTGGAAAGTAGGTTTTCAACTTGCCTTTGGATTTCCTTGGTTTCCTCAGTGTTGCTTCTATAGTTTGGCTTGTTTGGAATAGGATCACTAGGAATTAGGTCTGTTTGATATTTAATGCCCTATATTGGTAGTAACCCATTTGGCTCCTTGGGAAACACATTGTCAAAGTCCTTCAACAAAAAGAAAATAACACTAAGAAGCTTTTGTGTTTGAAGGGCTTTCCTTACATCACTTATTTTTATCATCAAGCTCTCTTTTCTTCACTCAAAATTGTTTTCTCTATTTTTACCTTAAGAAATGGCAACAATCTTCTTCCCATCAAATTTACTCACCTCACATCTCTTTTTTGATCTCTCAACTTCCCCCTTACTAGGGCCCTCATCTCTTTTTTCTTCTCATTTATTTTTCTCTTAGCCTCACCATGAATCTTCTTGTGATCTTCCATGACTTGTTGTGGTGATAGTGGGGCCAATGTGATGGTTTTGTATTTGAATTGCAAAGAGTATATATTCTTGAAACCATCATGGATGACTCTCCTGCCATATTACCACGTCCTTCACAAAAGAATGTGACCTACCTCAATGGGAACAAATCACAAAGCAATTCATCTTCATATATACCAATCTTGAAGGCTGCCAAGACTGGCTTGGTCACCTTCACTTCATCCTTATTGTTGAGCCATTGAAGCTTGTAAGGTCTTGGGTTTTCTGTGGTAGGTAGCTGCAATTTCTTAATCAAAGTGGCACTACTAACATTAGTACAATTTCCACCATTTATAATCATGCTACACACCTTTCCTCCAATACAGCATAAAGTCTAAAATATGGTATTCCCTTAATGATCTTCCTTGATATGAATATTCAAGGCTCTTTTAGCTACAAGTGTAACTTCCTCCTCCATAAAGTCTATGTTGAGTTCATCCTCCACGATTTGCTTTTCATGCTCATCTCCATCACTTTCATCCGTGACTATCTCTCGCACATCATTGAGCACCATGGTTCTTTTATTTACCCAATATCTTGCTAGATGCCCCCTGTCTTGGCACTTACAAGAAACTTTGTTATGGTTTCTAAATCCAACTTTAGAATTAAAACTACCTTCTAGAAGCCCTTGGGGTTGGCCTTTAAAGGGTGCCTCAGACGTAGGCTTGAAGTCCACCTCTTTGGGCTCCTCCTTCATCCCATCATGGCTCCAAGATGGCTTCAGTTTAACATTAGGTCTTGTGGAAAACCTTGTTGCCTTTTCCTCACATGGAGCCTATGTGCCCTTATTAGCCTCATGGTGCCCTCCTCGACCCTTAGGCATTTTCACTAACTTCCTTTAGTTTTGAAGTCTCCTAAATCACCCTAGGGTTGGTAACATATTACCCCAAATGATCATTCCTAGCTATAGCAAATTGTGCCACAAATTGCCCACACTAATAGTGTCTTAGTGCACATGCACTACTCTTAGTTAGCTGGCCCATAGTTCTAGTTCACTAAAGCCAGTTCACCATGCTCATTGCTTAAACTACTTGGTTACTCACTATTAATTCATCAACTACCTTAAGAATAAATATAAGCCTCACCTAGAGCACCCAAGTACGCCAATATATAAACATGGTTCCATTGCGCACACATCATTTTCTCCTTACTTTGTTTGATCCATTTCTCACTTTTTTTTATTCTATGACCATTCCTATACTTAAAAAATTATTAGAAATATTTCAATACCATTTAAGAAACATTTAGAACTTAAAAATATCCCCCTTGGTTAAGGTTCAAAAAAATTGTGGTGCTACAATGCTAGGCTTGGTGCTGCGGTACAGCAACAAGCACCTGGCACTGTAGTGCCAATGTTGGTACCCCAATGACAAGGGCACAATCTAGGCTAATTTTCCTTGGTGCCATTAAGCCTAGAACTTGTGCATTAATGACCTTCTTCGTGATTTCTATCCACAATGGCTCTAATATTGTGTCCTAACATCCTAGGCTTACAAATCCATACTCCCAAGGCAAAATATGACTTAAGTACATTAATGAAACAATCATGAATAAGAATTCCATTTACCTTAAACACACCCAAACCAAAAATCAACCAAGTTGAGCACTATTGCACCAAATGAGCTCCTCTTGGTTTCTGAGGCTGCAATCTCTTTTTTCTCACAAATACACACAAAAAAATATTAATTAAGATCATTCCAAATCTTATAAAAAAATTAGAACCATGAAAAAATCTTGAGTAAGGACTCACCAAGGGCTCGTGAGCTAGAACTCCATAAAATCCTTAAACAGCCATCACATAGCTTATGCTTTGCCGTGCGCACTTGGGAGCTTCCATTTTCACCATGAATCATGCCTTTTGAAGCTTGAATAAGAGCTTCTGTAGAGGTTTAAAGAGAAGGATGAAAATGAGAGAGGTAGGAGATGAAGGAATAATGATCCTCTCAAGCTATCCTACTCAAAAACTTGTCCAAGTTCTTTAACCTCTCCAACTCTTGGCCTGAGCCTTGTTTTCTTTCACTTAGACCCCACTTGGTCTCTTGTGCCACTACCTATTGACCTAGGTAAAGTTACATAAGTTTTCCTGTAGCTAGGCCCTTGGCCATTTATTCACATAAAGCACATAAAACCCATTTTAACACATATTGTAATTTATGTCTTGCCACTTTACTATACCACGTGGAGACATAATTAAACCATTAAAAAACTGTTGTTGTCTATTTTGTGTCATTGAATCTAGGTATTCTTTTGAATGACATTCAAGTAATTTTTTGAGGCCTCCTTAAGACCTTATTGTATTGGGCTCTACACATATGCATCATAAAGGTTTTGAATGGCATAGATTAATTCAGCCCTTTTAACATCCCCAATGGTGAACCTTTATAGCCATATCTTATTTAAACTTCTATCCTAGCAAAGGACTCTGCTTATTGCCTTTCTCCTTCTTAATGACATCAATTGCACTACTAACCAGCACCTCCATATACCTCATAACATCTAACTTTTTGTAACTATAACTATCTTTCTTCCTTAAACTTCCATAAAGAGATATTGTTGCTACTTTTTCCTGATAAAATCTATACAAATTCACCATTAACTTGAAGGTTTGAATGCATAACCTGTTGAGCACCCTTTCAATCCCTAATATATTTAATCCTTTAGGGAGCCACAAGAAGCTAAACCTACAGCTTGCCTTTTGAAATTTTGTGAGTGATGTAGATGTCCATCATAATTCCAAAAATACATTAACACCTTCCACAAATCCCTTGCATCCCAATCATTAGGAAGTTTTGTGTAGAAAAATGAATCTCAAACTCTCTTCAAGTACTTGATGTTGTCCTTGCTAGAAGCCTTAGCCCTAGACTACTTCTTTGCCATGATACCACTCCCTTTCTCATTCATCCTTTCTCTGTTTCCTATATTACAACGTTATCAATAGTTCTAGGACAATGATGCAACATCTTATAATTTGAGGATGAATAAGCAACATAAGTGATAATTTAGATGTGATCTACTTTATTTACCCTTAATCAAACTTTCCTACATTTTGGCTAGCTTTTTTTAGCCACTTAATTTATAACTTTAGTATTATATATACAAATAAGAAATGAAAAAAGTTTGAAAGGATTATGTAACAATTTTCCTAATGGACAACTTGGTTTAACTAGGTAAGTAAGTTAAGTTTAAGTGTTCTTGTGGTTAAACACCTCAAATAAGTTTCTTACTAAGCAGTAAAAGCAAGCTAAGTAGGGTGAGGTTGAGTTCTTAAGTGTAAAATGGCACATGAGGGCAAGAAAGGTAAAATGGTAATTTTGGCCCAAGTCAATGGTACGGTTATAATTTTAGTAAAATTATAGTCTTGTAACTATTTGTAACTAAATAAGTCATGTATGCAACTGGAACTAAATAAGTTAAAGCCATAAATATTTCTTACCATTTGAAACAAAAGTGGAAGTTAAGGGCTAAAAAAACACTATATGTGAAATTGAGCTTTTATGTCTTATAATGTCCAAAATGGTTTAAGGACAAAGTGTGTAGGTGAGAAAAACCTTTCTTTGGGACTAAGGATAGATAATGGAGGAAAGGCTTAAGTGTCCTAAGTGAATCAAAACCAACGTTGAGGGCCAAAGTGACTAGTTGAAAAATTTGCTAGTGGGAACTATATTTGGATGAGTTTATCACCATTCATCATCTTCTGTCAAGGCCATTTTTTCATGTCTATCTTCTCCTTACCTCAACGACTTCATTTCTCTCAAATTGGTTAAAATTTCTGGAAGATTAAAGGTCCCAAAGCATCCACATCAAGTCCTTAGCAAGCTCCTTGTGTATTTGGTGCATTTAAGTTCTTTTTTTACAAATTTCTGTATCAAACCTTAACATAAGGTTCTTTACTTCTTGTGGGTTAGTTCTAAGCTCAATAAATGGCTGTAAGTGGTCTTGAATTCATGCCCCTGCTATCCATTTTAGTTGGAATTAGGAACGAAACTCAAGAACAGCTAATTGAGCTCAAGTGTTTCTTTGTGCTTGTGTTTGCTTCAATATTGGTATGCAGTGCATTTTAGGTGAAGGTCTAAGTTAACCTTGCTCAAATTTTTTAATATAAAAAAATGTGCTTTTACATATGGGAATAAAGTAGAAAGAATTCCTAAAAGGATTGGCCGTGAGAATGTGGAATGAGGCAAGTTTTGGTGCAAGAATGCACAAGAGTCATGGTGCAAGATGTGCCCCACCACCATGGCACCTAGGCTGGCACGATAGTGCCAAGAGCACGACATTAAGATAGATAGATTTTTTTGTGGCATTATAGGACCAGGGCCTGAGCCCCTCAAGATGGATGCATGCTAAGGAGGCTCAAATCACTCGATTTTCATCACTAGGCTATCCTAAGACATTCTTTACCTTTTATTTGGTCTAAATCCCATTCTTAATTTGGAATTATGTATTATTTGGGTGTAAACAAAGTGACATGGAAAGGTTTTAAGAAATAAGGAATGGCCAAGGGAGGTTAAGGTGCCTAGGTTGTCAAAGAGACACTGAAGGTACCATGGATGGGATTGAGTACTTCATTAGCCCAAGATGAAGGTTTTGGATCTCTGAGTTAACACAGCAAAACATAATGAAGTCCCAACCAAACCATAAGGTTTGGTAAGTTGAGCCATTAAGGTATGCAAACGAAGCTCAAAGAGCTTGGTAAAGTAAAATCACATAAGGAGTTACCTTACATAATAAGATAAGCGAAATACGGTTAAATGCAAGAGGAAAATAGATGAATTATCCCAAGATCTGTAATTGGAATTTATAGGGTAAGTAAAAATTTAGCATCAGATGAGAGAGGCCAATGTCTGAAGAACCCCACCCATTTGAGCTCACGGAAAAGTTAAGACAGTTATAGGTGCAAAGAAGTCCAAAGTGCATTATGTGTGTTCATCAATCCATCCATTCATCTTATATGTATTTGCATTTTTGCTTTGATTGCTATTGTTGTTGTTCTTATATCCTTTCCTTGGATGTTTTAGTTGCCATATCTTGTATATTTGCTTGCTTATGAGTTTTCTTTGTAGTAACCTCTAAGGGACCATTACTGAGTACAACAATGTACTCATCCATTATGTTTCATTATGCAAGTTAGTGGCCTAGCAACTAAGTTGTGCGCTAAGTCTTCTTGTTTACAAGTTTCTATTTATTTTGAATCCATGAGGTCCTAAGTTTACTTATAAGTTAAGTTTGTGCTTACTTAAGGGCCTATGCCTTTTGAATTAAGAGGCTAAGATTTGCAAAAGAAAATGTAGGGATTTGCACTTTGAGCCATTCAGCTCAAAGTTGGGAGCCGAGTTTTATGGGTCTTGGTAGCAAGTTTTTGATGTATACAAAGTGCCTTATGTACTAAGTCATTGCCTCTATTAGGAGTCACTGTAATGTATAACACTTGAGTTAACATTAAATGCATGCTAATGTCCTAAAGTATGCTCAAGTTGTTACTTGAAGTTGAAGCAACTAGAGTTTTATTGTCTTGGCTCGTGTCTTAACTTTTGGTCTTAAATAATTGGTGCCAATATTTTCTCATTATTTTATTTATTTACTTATTATTACATAGCCAAGCCAAATGCATATGTTTATTCTTGCATGGTAAGCTATGTAACTTGTTGCATATAATTATTTTAATTTACTTACAAGTAATGGCTAGTCAACTGTAACTAAATAGCATCATCGTCCAAAAGAGCTTGCAAGCTTATGTTAATTTTGGGTACTGGGAACCTATTCCACCATTGTTGCTATCAGAGTAGGTCAATGATCTTAGTGGAGGTAATAGGTGGCTAAGATCCAAGTGTTCATTATGTTAAGAATAGTTAACACTACTTATAAGTTATTTTGTGGTTGTTGCCTGGCTTTGGTTTTAGTTATATAGGTGGCAATCTTATAAGGTGCTAGCACTAATATAAAGATCCCAAGTAGGGGTTAGTAACCATATTGTGTATCATGGGGAAGATGGCAGAACTATTGTGGTGCATCATTATGGCATAAGTTGCTTAAGTAGTATGTAGCTCATAATGGATGCATGCCCACCCCTTAAAGAAGGGGAGACCATGGCTAAAGCTTAAGGGGTAAGGGTTAAAATTTTCCTAGCCTACTGATGTGCTAAAACCAAGAGACTAAGAATTGCTCCGAGGATGATGCCAAGGTCAAGGAGGCCTAAGTGCGTAAGCATGAGGGTAACTAATGGTAGGTAACCATGAAGGCCAAGGGTAAAGGTCGAGTTTTACTAAGTTTATATGTTGAGGCTAAGTGAATTACAATTACCCAAGGGCAAGGAGTGCCATAAGCACCAAGAGTCATGCAACACAATGTGTAAGGGCTAAGGTGCACTAATTTTATATATGAACTAAAGCCAAGAAAGTAATATCTCTTTCCTAAGAAAAGTGTGGACCAGGACCAAGAGCTTGAGTAACTACCATTTTAAGGTGGATTCCATATAACCTTCGAAGGAACAATGGGAATGTGAGAAGGGCTATATGCCTAGTGCATGATACTAAAGAGATCAAATGGATAATGGCTTGAGAATTCATACGGTCAAGGCCTGAATAAGGTAAAGAGAAAAGAATGCCCTAGTCATTGCAAAAGCACCCTCAATACTAAAAGGCAATCAATAGTTGTACTTGAACGAGTTAAATGGTCAGAGAGTCAACAATAAAGGAGATGTAACTTTAATTTTGTAGCATAGTAGTAAGTAGTTTTTATTGATTAAACTGCTATGTCTGTAGTTGTGACTTGTCTGCCTAGGAAGCTAGGGTCGCAAAGGAAATAGTGGGTAACTAAAACCCATAAAGACTTCAAGGGAAGATTGATTATACCATTAAAATGGTAAAGGGTAATGCTTTAAAGGTTAGAGGTAGTTATTTTCTATGAGATTTATGACTGTGGGTTTGTCAAATGGTGAATTGACAAATCATAACGGATTGGTTAAGGGCTTAAAAATGGACTTAATAAAAAAGGTTTATTTTTATGTTTGCATCTTTTGTGTGTAAAACCAATTTCATTTGAAATCCAATATTGTATAGATGTAATAATTTATTTGAAAGTAAATTTTAATCATGTTATTAAATTTTAATCAATTTTTCATTTTTAGGCATTAAAAAATTCATAAAAATTTAATAACACAATAAAAATTTTGTTTCAAATAAATTATTTCACCTACATAGTATTAGGTTTTAAATAAAATTGGTTATAGGTGAAAAGATGTAAAAATAAAAATATGTTATTTTAGAGTCAGTTAGCTTAAGTCATAATGAATTGGCTTGTTTAATAGCCTTAAATCACTAATTGCCCATAAGAGTAAGTCATAGCATAAACTCTAGAATTTTTTACTCGCTCAAAAGTCTCTAAGTGTGTAAGTGAATATGCGGAGGCCGGTGAGTGCCAAGTAAGACTTACCTAGGCATAAGGAGGTTGTAGGCTGCAATCAAGCCCAAGGGTGTGCACACTATGGGTTATTTGTGTTTAAATTACACAAAAAAGTCATTTGTAGTCTGTGCATAAAAATGGGCTGGATGGGGCAATGACTTAAGTATGTGAGTAAGTGTCAGGAGGCAAGGTATAAATACCAAATTTGTCTCATGGAAGGCATAGAGTGGTAAGTCTTCGCCCTGCCCAACTGTGATGGGTAACACGTCGTTTAAGTAAACCCTATGGGTTTGGAGTATTAAGAAAAATTCTTAGTGGTTCCTAGATCAACTTGGACAAGTATAAGAACCCTAAATACAAAGTCTAAGTTAGAATCAAGTGAACCTAAGGTTATTAAGAACGACCGAGGGGTGTGGCATAAGTTAAAGGGCATTAGGAACACTTAAGTACAGGAGCTTAAAAGGACCGTATGGGCTATGTGCCAGGGGTCCTAAGATCTTCTTAGAGAGCTAAGAAATGCCTTAGAGCCTAAGGGACCTTAGCGCCAAGCATACACCCATGATGCCTGAGTAACTAAAGTAAGGCATTAAAGGATGAATTAGCATCACCTTGAATTGCATGGGGTATTTGAGGCACCTAAGTAAAGTTGATGAATGGTGTGAAGGGCAGGTCTTAAGTGATTTTTAAATACCTATGGAAGGTTTGTGATGGCCAAGAACACCCTACTGCCAGTAGCTGGATAGTTGGTTAAGTAATGACTTATAAGCTAAAAAAATAATATAGGCATGCTAAGGGTGCCTTAATAGTTAAAAGCCAAGTAATGGCTAAGTGGCTAGGGAATAGACAAGGACCTAAGTGCATTAAGTGATTACCTAGAGAAGTCAAGGATTTAGAATTTGTTTAGTGACTATCAACCTTAAGAAATCTAGATATTTAAGAAGTTCATATGATCTAAGATGCCTATAGTGATGCCAAGGTTGTTAAGCTTATGGGTGCCCAAAAGCCTGAAGGGAACATGGGTAATAAGTGTTAAGAAGCTAACTAAGGAGGCCAAGGGTAAATTTCCACAAAAAGTAGTGTGCCTAGGGCACTAAAAGGCAACAAGGTTAAAATGCACCTAAGGTGGCTTAAGTGCCTAAATCAGGTAAAAGACTTCTAAAGTTAAATTATGATCAGAGCATTAAGTGGTTGTGACTAAGAAATACCAAATAGGGCACTTGTAGGCCTAAGTGTGCTGTAAGATTGTTCTAAGTCCCACCAAGTGTTAAAGTCTACATGTGAGAGACAATGTGCTTCCAAAAATACTTGATGAGGGAAATAACAAAAGTAGAGCAAGCTAACTCTAAGTTACATAGGCCTAAAAAGAAAACTCTAAGTGTATGAAGGTGCCTTATGAAACAAAGAAAGGTGTACTCCTCATAAGTAGTGTCACCAAGGAAAGGCTTCCTTAGGAGTTCCTTAAGAAGTTTCTTGGCTGACAAGCCGATAAGCTAAGAGTAAGAAGTAAAGTTGTGGTTAAGGGCTTTGGGCAACCATAGTAAGGAAAGTTCATGCATAAGAATTAAGCAAATGTAAGAGAAGTAGAAACCAAGTGGTAAGTGTGATTAGGAGTCGATATTTTAGGGGGCCAAATTTTTTAAGGAATGAGGATATGAGAGCTCTCATAATGAACAACGTGGTTTGCTAGGTAAGCAAGTTAAGTTTAAGTATTCTTTTGGCTAAATGCCTCAAATGAATTTCTTACTAGGCAAGAAAAGCAATTGTGGAATTTAAAGGCTAAAAATGCACTAAGTGTGAAATTGAGCTCTTATGTCTTATAATGGTTTAAATGGCTTAAGGAAAAAGTGTATGGGCAAGAAAGACCTTTTTTTGGGACTAAGAAGAGATGGTAGATCAAGGGTTTTAGTGTCCTAAGTGAATCAAAACTAATTATGAGAGCCAAAGTTACAAGTAGAAAAAATTTTGCTAGTGGAAGTATTTGAGATATATTTGGATGGGTTTATCACTATTCATCATCTTCATTTAAAGCCATTTTCGTATGTCAATCTTTTCCCTACCTCACCATCTTCATTTCCATCAAATTGCTCAAATTTTCTAGAAAATTGAAGGTCCTAAAACATCCACATCAAGTCCTTACTTAGCTTATAGTGTATTTGGAGCATTTGAGTTACTTGCAACTTTTTGTATCAAACCCTAACGTAGGCTTCTTAACTTCTTTTGGATTAGTTTTAAGATCAATAAGTTGTTAAAAATGGTTTTAAATTCGTGCCCTTGGTGTACATTTTGCCTAGAAATAGGCTTGGAACTCAAGAAGAGCTAGTTGATCTCATTTGTATCTTTTGTCATTATGCTTACTTCAATAATGATTTGTGGTCATTTTGAGGTGTGGATCTAAGTTAATCTTTCCCAAATAATGAAAACAATATGGTTTTATATGCATAATGATGTTAAAGCAAGTCTTAACAAGATTGGCCATGAGGATGTGAAATGGGGCATGTTTTGGTGTAAGAGTGCACATGAGTCATGTTGTAAGACATACCTTTGTGCTGTGGCACCCAAGCTGGCACTACAATGCTAAGAGCATAACCTAGAGGTAGAGAGATTTAACTTGTGGCATTGCCTTTGGCACTACATTGTTAAGGCCAAATCCCCTCACGATAGGAGAGTGCTAAGGAGCCCTTAATAACTCTGCTATCATAAGACTATTTATACCTTTAGTAAGGTCTAAAACTCATTTCTATGTATGGAATTATGTATTATTTAAATGGAATCTAAGTGATGTAGTACATTTGGGGCAAAGTAGAGTGGCCAAGAGGGTTACAGTGCCTAAGGAGCTAAAAAGGCACTAAGGGGACTAAGGATAAGTTTAAGTGGTTTGTTGGCCTAAGAGGGAAGTCATAAGGATTGGTAAGTTAAGCCACCAAGCCGCCCAAAAAAATGACATAAAAAGTTACCTTGCACAATAAGATAAGGGAAAGACTAGTAAGTGTGGGTGAAAAACAGATGACTTATTCCAAGATACATAAGCCAACTTTATGATGTAAGTAAAAATCTAGCATTGGATGTCAGAGGCCAATTTCCAAAGAAACCTAGCAGTTTGAGCTCACGAAAAAGTTGAGACACTGACGGGTGTAAGGAAGTCCAAAGTACATTATGTGTGTTCATTCATCCATCCATTCATCTCATATGTCTTAGCATTTTTGCTTTAGTTGTTATTGTTGCTACTGTTGTACACTTTGATTGGATGCTTTGGTTTTCATATCTTGCATATTTGCTTGCATGTGGCTTTTCTTTGCAGGAATCCCCCAAGGGACTCTTACTGAGAACAACTATGTGCCCATCCCTTAAGTTTCATTGTGTAAGTTCTATTAGTGGCCTAACAACTGAGTTGTGGGTTAAGTTTTCTTATTTGCAAGTGTCTACTTATTTTGAATCCTTGAGATCCAGAGTTTACTTATAAGTTAAGTTTGTGCTAATTTAAGTGCCTTAGCATTTTCAATTAAGGGGCTAAGATGGGCATAAAGAAAAATAAAGGATTTGCACTTGGAGCCATTTAGCTCAAAGGTGGGAGCCAAGTTTTTTGGGTCTTGGTTATGAGTTTGCCTTGTATATAAAGTGCATTATACACTAGGTAGTTGCCTCTGTTAGGAGTCATTGTTGTGTATAACACTTGAGTTACTTTTAGGTGCATGCTATGGTTCTAAATCTGCACAAGTTATTACCTGAAGTTCAAGCAACTAGAATTTTATTGTCTTGGTATGTGTTTTAATTTTTTTTTAATAATTAGTACCAACATTTTCTTGTTATTTTATTTATTTAATAGTGCGTAACCAAGATGATGAATGTATACATATCTTCTTGCAGGGTAGGTTAAGTAACTAGTTATTGTTTTAATTTATCTACAATTAATGACTAGCCAACTACAACGATATGGGATCATAGTCTCTAAGAGCCTACAAATTTAAGTTAATTTTGGTTACTGGGACCCTATTTCACCACAAATTAAATTCATCTTTTGTTCATTATCAATATCACATGTCATTATATACCTGCATGATTTATTTACCTTCCTAAGCAGAAAGTTGATTTATAAAGGAAGTAAGTTGTTTGTTGTAAAAATTGAGGAATTGCATGATAGAACTGTCAATCCCGAATTGAGTGAGGTTAAGGCTAAGCTACGAGTAAGCAAATCCTTGGGCATGAAAGCCTTATAGACTGGGACCTGGATATAGGTGATAATGCACGAGCAAAGCCACGAAACAAAAACAAAAACAGTGACCATGATGGACAACGATGATGACCATGGACCTAGATGATCTATGAGAAATAATCACTCTGAACAACAATGATGGTGGACTTTGAGCAAGGCCACAATGGTCTTCATTTTTTGTTTTTTTCCTTGGTAGATTGGGATTTTTAATGGTCAAAGAATTCGCACTAATAATTTAGGAATTAGGATTAGGAAGCTTGTTATAGTTGACAAGAAAATGGCTAAGTATCATGGGGCTCGAACTCGGACCATTAAGAAATCGAACTTATATTTCAGATAAAGTTATAGTTGAACTCTATAAAGCTTGACTTGGCAAGCCTTAAATTGAGCTTAAGCTCAAGCTACCCGGCAAGGCCCCAACTTCTATTGGTTTTAGTTTTACTTCAGTTTTTCCTTTTAACTATATATAAAACAACCTTTTCTAGAGAAAATAAACAATATTATAAAGCATTAAAGCAATACTTAAATAATCTAAATGTGTACTAAACATAGTTAATTAAGATTATGATTATCAATTTTTTAATTACACATACTAAGAATGAAAAATTAACCTAAATAAAATTGCACCAAACATCGAATTCTTTGATTCAAATTTTAATAAAAGAAAACCAAAAAATAGACTTAATTCAATCATTACGGCCTATGTACCTATAGCCAAAGTAAACCGATTGATCAACCCCACATATAGCCTGAGTTCTCTAAAAACACCTAATATGACGGCATCCGAGATTCAAATTGACTTGACATGTGTTGAACTCGAACACTACAAAAAAAAGATCATTTACTAATGGCCATTACCAACGGTTACTTATTGATAATTTTAAAATTACGAATGTGAGTTCATTGGTAACAAGCCGTTGGTAATTAATGTGCCAAAATTTTTTTACCAACAGCTGAATACTAAGCCGTTGGCAATTTTCAACATTTGGCAGTTGGTAAAAAGGCAGTGGAAATTACCAACGGTTTATGTTCAAGTCTTTTGTACCAATGGCTTAACTTTTACCAACGTGTTAGGCTATTGATAGCTATCAACATATTTAATCGTTAATTTAATTACCAAGGGTCTGGGCTATTGGAAAATACTAACATGTTTAATCATTTGTAATTTTATCAACGCGTCAAGCCATAGGTAAATATTTTGAAATTGCAAAAAAAAAAATAAAGTAATTTTTAATGTAAAACCGTTGGAAACTGCTATTGTTTTAAAAACAAAAGTATATACAAAAAAATTAAAATAATATTTTTGAAAAGAAAATTAAAATTTAACAATTATTGTAAGAAAAAAAATAGTGCAAACAGATCAAGAAAAAATAGTGGTCTATGTAATAATTTGTTGTCATTTACAACGGATCCAAAACTAGAAAAAAAAAAAAAAAGTGGCCTATGTTATAATTTGCTGCCATATATTCGTCTGGCCTACATAAACAACAAAAGCACAAAATTAGCACGCCAAACCAGGCGTGTGTTCCTTGCATAGATAATGACTTGATGCAATGTCAAGAAACTCAAAACAAGCATCACCGAAGTTCAACAACAGACCATGAAACAAAATCATTGACAGTAACAGCATTCGGTTTGGCAATTTAAAGAAATCCAAGGAACAGTTACATAACCTTGTGAATTCCATTCACAACAAACCAAGGCACAAATAACTACAAATTAAAGAGAAAATTACAAAAGAAAACCCTGACAAATAAAAGGAGAAGGACAGTTTTTTTAGCAACTATCAATCGTTGAGCCACGTGATGCTCGTCAGCCGAACCCCCCGCTGCTGTCGCCATTGACACGTGATCTGTTCAACTCATCTCTGGCTTGCCAATAATATATTCCAAAGGAAAAGTACCAAAAATACAACGAAAAACCTAGAAATAAAAAGAAAACTTTTTATTTCAAAACTTTGGAGCTTAATCTATTTTATTTCAAAACTTTGGAGCTTAATCTACGAAAATCAGTTATGTTTTTTGAGGAAATATCGTTAGAAGAAGTTAAAGAGGATAACAAAAGGATCAAAACCATGTAAACAAAAGAAAGTTTTGAGAAAAGAAAATTTTAACCCAAAACTTTGAAATCATATATATGAAAAACGGTTGATTTTGGAAGAAGTGACTTTAGACAAAGTTAAAGAGAAGGAAACAAGGAATCTAAACATGTAAAAAAAAAAAAAATCTAGAAAAAAAGACTCGAGCGGCAATGCTACTAACGGAAAATTTATCGTCATGGCAGCAATGCCGCCGTTTTCCAAAAGGCTGAGATGGACACATGAACTGGAAAAGGGAGTGCAAGAGAAGAGAGAGAGAAAGAGGCAGAGGAAAAATGAGTCAAAACGCAAAATGTGAGTGGAAATGAGAGAGAAGAAAAAGTGGAAGAGGACGAAAATGGGTGGGGCACAGGGTGTTTTTATAATACACTAGATATGACAAAATTTGACCCAATCTGAAAACTTGACCCAACCCACTTAAACCTAAATCCGACCTAATCTGATTTGACCAGAAAAATCAACGACCCGAACCCGACTTGAACCTGAACTCGACTAAAGTGAAACCCAAGAAAACCCGAACCTGAACCCGATCTGACCTGAACCCAAAATAACCCGATGACTAAACCCAACAAGATCCAATTTTAACTTCAATTAATATAAAATAAATGGTCGGCAAAGACTTTTGAAAAATTATGATTTAAAATATGTGAATGAGTTTTTTTTATTCTGCTGATCTGTTTTGCGTTGTAGAGCGAGCGAGTGAGAACTATCGGAAATGATTGGTAAAACAGTGATAGAGAGATAAAAATAATTAGATTTTAGAAATTATAGTACTCATTCTGTCCCATATTCTTTAAAATATTTGACTTTTTCGAATAGTTTGAATTGAATTTATTCATATTACTCCTTATATCTCAAATTATTTGCACCGTTCATATTATAACAATTAATATATAATTTTTTTGTTTTCAACATTTTAATATATAAATAAAAAAATTTATACATGAATAATAAATCAAGGCCTACAATTTTTAAATATATTTTTGAATTTTTTAATAAACAATAATATAAATAATAAACTAGTTAAAAAAGTTAAATGGATCAAAGAAAATAAGATGGAGGGAGATTATTTGTTAGAAAAAAATTTAAAAAGTATATATTTAGAAACTATAGGTCTTTATTTATTATTTAATATAATCATTTCTCATTTATATACTAAAATGTTGAAAATAAAAAATCGTAGATTAATTGTTGAATAGTGAATATTACAAAGAACTTGACATAGAGAGAGTATTTTATTAAATAAATTATATATTAATTTATCTTCATAAATTTTATATTATTTTTTTGTCTAGTTAAATTAAAATTTAATCAAAATTAAACAAAAAAATTGAATAATTTAGCGATTTTGACTTATGCATCATGAATCGAGTAAACCCGACAATCAAACCGAATCTGGTCTAAGACCCGATAACCCGACCTGATTGGATCCAAACCCAAATAAACCTGACCTGACCCAACCCGAACATGAAATCTACTCAACTCAAAATCAACCTAAACTCAAATAACCCAACCTGGACCCGAATACATGTTAACCTGATTAAACCTAAACATGAATGACCTGACCCAAACCTGATCCGACCCACCTAATTGCCATCCCTATAATACACATATAAAGGCAAACTCCACTTTAGTCCCTCAATATCTATATGGGTTTTAAATTAGTCATTACTCTCAAGTTTGTAACATATTAGGTCTCTAGAAAATTACCAATTGTTTAGGCAGTTGGTAACTACCAACTCTTTGGTAAAGTACCGTGTTTGATCATTGTTAAATTACTAATGCATTTAACCATTGGTAAATTTTGAATTCCATTTATCAATAATCTAATGTGTTGATAATTACTAACAGTCTGGTAGTATGTAAATAGGTAGTTAGAAAATGATTGAATTTTAATAGTTGAACACCAATAAACCCAAACCAACATAACTTGAATTATCCAAACTCAACCCAAACTCAAATAACCTAACCTTGACCAGAGTTTATTTATGTTGTTCCCACTAAACCCTTACCTGAATTTTGCTTTCCTATCTTCTTGCTAGCCAATAAAATTTCTGTTGCTTAATAAAAAAGAGTCTTTACCTAAATGATGTGACCCAAATTTGGCACAACCCGCTCAACTGTCATTGTTATGTGAAGGCTAATATTATCAAGGTGCTATCAAGCATCAATGTGAGAATCTCTCGCAGGGAAATGTTTTCTGGATCAAATCAAGAATCTTATATTTAAGATACCACAATCTCTTGCACTCAAACCAATCTAATGCATATAATCTGTGTATGTAATTATTACTCCGTTGAAATTTCATTGCAATAATTACTATTTTGGCTAATACCAAAATTTTTGTAACAGTATTATCTTTGGCAAGCATTTTACAATCAACTTACATCACTAACATTATTTCAATGTTAACTTTAAAATCATAAAAAACCCAATAATTCTTTTAAGAAATACAATTTAGTCCTTGTACCTTTTAAAAGTTTTTGATTGAATCATTGTATTTTTAAATATCCCAAATGGTTTGATAATATTTTCAAGTAAATATTAAATTTTGAAAAGTTAGGGAAAATGTCAAATTTTGGTGAGTTGTTGGATGAAGTGGGCAGGCTATTGTGGCAAAGACTTGGACTCTTAAACCTAGAGCAGTAGGACAGGCAATAACTACTCTTTATGTGACTTCGTCAAATAAAACTGCCATAATCCAGTAGTTAGCTGTCAATCATGTTGACAATTAGTTGTGTAATTAATCACCATACATCTTCATATAACGCGAAGACTCCTTTATTAGTCTTATCGGTTGGGAAAACAGGACATATTAGATATGCCGGGGCACTACCTGAGAAGGAAAAATAAAACTGCATGACAAAAGATCTTGGCTACTATAAGAAAAGACTGCTTTAACCGTTGAACAGAGAAAAATTCATAATGAAAGCTCTCAGTTTGAATTGAACATTGTTTGCTAGTAGGTTTTAAAATTACAATGTCTATTACAAATAGTTATTTTTTTTTATTTAGAATCAGTTAATAAGTATAAAATTTTTAAGGAGGTATTTATAGTATAAGGAATAAGAAAAATGCCAACTTTTTCAATGCTCAAAGATAACCGAATCAGCATGTAATGACGTAATTTGAGATTGAGGGAGGGGAATGAGTTTTGAACCTTGGCTATGGCCAGACTAAATATCTATTCAGCCAATTGATCTCAGCTTACGGGACATTAAAAATAGTTATTAGCTAATTCTTTAAACGACTTAGGCCGTATAGACCTGCCTCGGTACTCATTTGTGTTCGAGGCACGACATCAAGCCCCTTCCTTCAACAACGAGTTAAAACTCTTATTTATGTTTCTAAGTACAAAAGAAAAAAAAATGTAGGTAAAATTCATCTTGTTTCCTATCTTTTTTTTTGTCCTACTTCAGTCTCGTGCTTTAATCTGTTGTATTAAGGTGCCCAACTAGTTAAAACGCCTGTGTTTGTTTCAAACAAATTAAAACGACTCAGTCAAGCTGATGCATTGGAGCTGGAAATGCCTATAGAAGAGGCAGAAATAGAGGAACCCATATGGTCTTGCGGCGGTTTGAAATGCCCAGGGCGCCGCGACGGATATAGTTTTGGCTTCTTTAAAAAATGTTGGCATACTGGCAAAGTGGATATCCTCAACTTTGTTAAAGAATTTGAAACTACAGGGAGAATTGGTAGAGGATGCAATGCTTCTTTCATTGCCCTGATTACTAAAAAGGTGAATCCTTCCGCTTGGAATGGTAATCAGCCCATCAGTCTCATCAGTTCTATGTATAAGATTCACTTGGTTATCATCGGGACTCATTCGGCTTTTATACAGGGGAGACAAATCTTAGACAGTGCACTTATTGCTAATGAGTTTGTCCATTATGCAAAGAAAAAGAAAATCAAATCTGCATTGTTGAAGGTGGATTTCGAGAAAGCTTCTGATAATGTTTACTTGGAGTTCTTGCCTTCACTTTGAAGCAAATGAATTTTGGGGAAATTGGATTAATTGGATTAAAGGGTGTTTGACTTTAGCTTCAGTGGCAATCTTAGGAATGACAGCCCTTCAAGAGAGTTTGAAATGGAGAAAAGGTCTACGCCAAGGTGACCCTTTATCCCCTTTCTTATTTTTTATCGCAGTAGAAATTCTTCATTGTATTTTTCCTGAAGCCAGTTCGTTGGGAGAGGTAAAAGGAGTTGGTTTGGGATTGAGGATTTCACATCTTAAATTCGCAGATGATACCTTGATTATTGCAGAGTTGGGGGGGGGGTGGGTTTGGCGTTGCGGCCTTGGGGTTTTTTTTAGAAGGATTCTTAGCTATTTTCGGATGATTTCAGGATTGAAAATTAATTTCTCGAAGAGCAAATTGATGGGCTTAAATGTTGACGTTTGTGAAGTTTAAAGAGTGGCAAGGATTATCTATTGTCAATCTGATTCTGTTATTATTATTATTATTTTATTTTTGGTTGATTATTGGTTGTTTGGATGTTTATTTGCTATATGTACATGTTTGCTTGAATTTTCTTGTAGGTATCAAAGGACCCCTTATGTAGTACGATAACGTACTCACTCTCTTAAGCTTATTTGTGCAAGTACTAACCTCGGGTATAAAAACTAAATGGATAATTGTGGGCTAACTTTTTCTCTTTTCTAGGTACTTAATTTACTTAGAATGTTGTGTTTCTAAGTTACTTATATGCTATGTTCTGTACTAACTAAGTGTTTGTGCCTTGACAACCTAGAGGCTAAGTGAGGCACAAGGACAAAGAAAGGTTTGCATTTGGAGCTTGATAGCTCAAAGGTGAGAGCTCAACTAGATGCTCTTAGTAGTATTTTGCCATGTATATAGAGTACTTGTTGTACTAAGACATTGCCTTTATTAGGATGCATTGTTGTGTATGGCATTTGATTATGTTTAGGTGCATGTTGAGGTTAAGAAGTGTGCACAAAGAATTACTTGAGGTTTTCCTACCTGCCTAATCTTTTCGAGGAGCCTTTTCAACTGCCAGCTATCTTCAATGTTGTGGCCTTTGTCTTTGTGATACCGGCAGTACTTCTTCAGCTATTATTTGTTCGAAGGGCCGATCGGAGTAGGCCACTTGGGAACCTATGTTCTCCTTTCCAAGGTAACAAAATGTTCATTCTTGTTTCCCTCAATCACATCAAAATTGGATCTGGTCGAGATGAATCCATACCTCCCCTCCTTTTCCTCAGGATGGTTCCACCATCTCTAGCTTTTGGTTGTTCTTTCTAAATTGTAGGTCGATTGAACTCTTTAGCATGCATTTACTGAGTAGTGTGGTCAAGAAAATCCTCTATGCTCCTAATTGGGTTCTCATGTAGATCCCTTGCTGACCTAGAGTGCCTTGACAATCCCTGGATGATAGCTAGCTAGTGTAGCTTCGGGGACAGATCTCATACTTGCACTACCTCAGCATTAAACCTCTAGACAGAGTCTTTTAAAGCCTCATCTCAACTTTGTCATATCCTTAATAAGTACACTAGCATCTTACGTGTCACACCGTAACCACCTATGCCCTATGCATTTTAACCCTTAAGGCAAAATAAGACTGTTGACACCCAATTTCGTCCGACCTTTTTAAAAATAAAAAAAATAAAAAAATTTAATTAAAAAAAGGAAAAGAAAATTAAATTAAATAGTTTAGGGGGGCATTTTGTTAAGTTAATATATATATATATATATATCTATATGTGTGTGTAAAAAAAATTAATTAAAAAAAATTATTATATTAAATTAATTAGTTTAGAGGGAATTTTGTTTTATAAGGGTTAGTCAAAAAATAATAATGATATATGTGTATATATGAATGCATAAAATATTAAAGAAAATTCCATAAAAAAATTAACAAAAATGAAAAGTTTGGGGTAAAAATGACAAAATTGAGAAGTTTGGAAAAATCTGACAAAATATGGGAATTCCAGGAAAATTTGGTCATTTTTTGCGTCATTTTTGGGCCAAACAGACGGTTTTGGCCCAAATTGACAGAAAAAGACAAATTTGTCTCAATCATAAGTTTCAGGAACATATCAAAAGTCGAAGAGACGTAAAGGACTGAAACTATCATTTCAGCAAATTAAGAGATAAGTCTGTTTTTAATTAAATTTCAAATTATTTTTAATTAAATGAATCCAAGGCCCCTTAAACTATAAATAGAAGTCGAAATCTGTGAAGAAAGCAAAAACAAAGAACAAGATTAGAGCTGTTTAAAAAAAAAGGGAACATTGTAGAAATAGTCCCCGATTCTCCTCCTTTCTCTAGAAAAACCCAAAACTTCTCTCAGTCACTACTTTTTCTTTTCTCTCTCTCTCCCGTTACTCTCGCCGTTTCTCTTCTTCCTCCTCTATCCCACGCCTCCTCGCCGCCGACGCCTCAGCCGCCGGCTTCTCTCTCTCTCCGCCTCTCTCCCTCTCCGCTCGCTCTCTCTCTCTCTCTCTCTCTCTCCCCTTCTCTCTCTTCTCCGCCGTCGGCCCACCTCTCTCTCCCCCTTCCTCTCTCCTCCGCCGTAACGATCCTCTCGTTACACTCCCAAAGCCTCCCGCCATCGTCTCCTCCTCTCTTCCCTACGCCGCCCCTACCCAGACGCCGCTTCCACCTCCGTTCCATCGGTCCACTGCCGACGAATCCAGCACAGGCGCCCTCCTCCGTCATCGTCGCCGGAAAACAGAGAAAAAGGAATGAAATCGCTTCGGCCGGAAACGCCACTCGACCCGCCAATTTCAAAATTTTAATTTTTTGGGTAAAACCCTTGTTTAACTCCTCATCTTCTCATTTTCTTTCATTCAAGTCACTAACTTTTGTTTTTCTCATAACTAATTACCAACAACATTTTTTTTTTTCATTCTTTTCTTTTTTCCTTTCTTTTCTTTTTCTTCTTTCTTGTTATTTTTTTTATGGAAGGTTATACCTCCTAATTTTTAGTGGATGGCCAAAAAGGCTCACTTTTCTTTATTTATTTAATTTCCTGCAATTATTTAATTTATGCACTTTTATTTTTTTTTATGGAAGGTTATACCTCCTACTTTTTTTTTAAGTGGATGGCTAAAAAGCCCCACTTTTCTTTATTTAATTTCCTGCAATTAGTTAATTTATGCATTTTTACTTTTTTTATAGAAGGTTATACCTCCTACTTTTTTATTTTTTTTAAGTGGATGGCCAAAAAGTCCCACTTTTCTTTATTTAATTTCCCGCAATTTACTTTATGCAATTTTTATGTGGATGATTAAACTTATTTCATTTATTTCACTATTAGCCATAAATAAAATAAAAAAAAAGTGAAGAATTTCTTTTTGAAGAATTAACCTTATTTCACTTATTTTTTTTTAGGGCTAATCAAGAATCCATTTTTATTTTTTTCCCACAACAAAGCCCCCATCCTTTATTATTTTCGAACACATATCTTTTTTTATTTATTTCTTTTAAAATAACAAAAAGTTAACCTTTTATTCCTCTTATTAAAAATAAAAAATAAAAAAAATCATAACCAAACGATTCCAAAAAAAAAATCAATTTTTTTAAGTATATCTTTAAAATCTATGGATTAGATAATTTATGGATTAAAAAAAAGCTTTCTTCAAACTAAAAAAAATAATAGAAAATAAAAATAAAATAGAGAAAAATTAATATTAAAATCATTAAAAATCCAATAAAAATTATGACAAAAAATTAATAATTAATTAAATAACTAACAAGAATTAAAAATTAAAAATTAAATTCCATATCCAAATGATCCGACAGGATCCATGGTTTAAAAAAATATCAAACTTTTTTTAATAAATAAAATAAAGTATCCAAAAAAAATAATAACCAAATGATTCTATCAAAAAAAAAATTAAATTATTTTATTATATTAGATAGTTACTTTAAAATCTTTCATCCAAAAAAAAGAATAAAATTTTTTTATATATATGAATATCAAGACTTTGTTCTTTTTACTTATTTCTTTTAAATAACTAAAATATAACTTTTAAAATCTTTCATCCAAAAAAGAATAAAATTTTTTTATATATATGAATATCAAGACTTTATTCTTTTTACTTATTTCTTTTAAATAACTAAAATATAACTTTTTGGTTCCTTTATTAAATAAATGAAAGAGTCATAACCAAATGATTCCACAAAAAAAATTAAATTTTTTTAGTATATTTTTAGACTTATAAATTAGATAATTACTTTTTAAAAAAAAAAAAACCAGAAAAAAGGAAATCTTTCATCAAATAAAAAAAAAAAAATAAAAATAAAAATTTCATAATTTATATATATATATATATATATATATAATTACTTTTTTTTTTAAAAAATTAATTAACATTAATATCATTAAAAAAATAAGAAAAATTCAAAAAAAATGACAATGACAATAATTAAATTAATAATTAATAAATTAAGAATTAAAAATTTTAATTAAATTCCATGTCCGGGTGATCCGATAGGATCCATGGTTTGGAAAAATATCAAAATTTTAATAAAAATGAATAAAATTAAGTATCAAGAAGATAAAAATCCATATTCGGATAATTCGGCAGAATTTATGATATGGATTATTAATTAATTAAAATATTTAATAAAAAAACTAAATTTTCATTAAATTCCGTATCCGGGTGATTCGATAGAATCCATGGTTCGGAAATATCGAGTTTATTATAAAAAAAATTTATACAAATTAATTACCAAGATTTTGAAATCCATATTAATTTAAAAATCCACATCTGGATGATTCAGTTAAAATTTCTGGTTTGAAAATTAACTGAAATTATTTAAAAGCAAGCAAAACAAAATTAAAATCAACTAAGGTACCAATTTTGGGCGTTAAAATAGAGTTATTTTAACGTAACCGTACTCCCGAACCCTCGAACTCTCGTAGACCATTTTTTAGGTGTCCAATCGACCTAGGCGAAACTGATTGGTGGCGACTCCCCCAAAAACCCCCACATTGCCACAGCTTGGCGACTCCACTGGGGACATGTGTTAGTGAGTCAAGCCTAAAAGTTGATTTGTATTGTTCTGCTTTGCTTATTTTTATGTGGATTCATATGTTATATTTACTTATTGTAAACATGCATTATGCATTCACAACATGAAGCTCTATACCCGAGCTTCCTCGAATCGAACACGTTCTTTCAAAGCGGAATTGGTGTTGTTGTCCTTGTGAGACCATGGTCTCCAAGCCTTCACCGGTTTCAAGTAGCGAAGTAGTGTATTGCCTCCTGAGACGGATAGTCTCTGCATGGGCTCATGAAAAACTACGACCCGAATTAATCCTTTCCTTACATAAACCCTCGTGGGTAAGGAATTGGGCTGTCACTATAATTTAGTGATGGGATTCGGGAACTACCCTTGGCCTTTTTGATAAACCACCTTTTGCATATAGAACTTCTCACTCTACCATAGAACCAATCAATAAGAACTCCTATGTCTTGGTTCCAATCACCATAGGCATGAATTTTTTATCCATTTTGCTTATATTGCTAGATTTATGATTCCGTGTATTACTTTTTGCTAACTTTATTTTTTTTCCTTGTTCATTTTTCCGGCATATTCATATCATTCATTAAGATAAGTATTCGGTGAACGAATCACTATCATGGACATTCTCGAATACCTTCCCACGGCTGTTAATGAATCTTAGAATGCCATAATAGTGTAAACTCAACTGGAAGCTATGGAATTCTCCGAAATAGCCCAAAAGCTTCATGGAGATTCCCTGACACCACATTCTCATGTGCAATTCAAGGATCAAGTATCGGTCCGTATAGATCAGAACGACATAACTGAACTATTACGAGTATGGAATAGTTGGAGCTCTGTGGATCGGGAAGCATTCACATCGACATATGGCCATATTGCTCGCCTGCTAAAAATCACCGTTGAAACATCACTTATCCGTGCACTGATACAGTACTGGGATCCATATTATCGGTGTTTCTCCTTCAACAAGATGGATCTTGTTCTGACTATAGAGGAATACAATAACCTCCTAGGTTGGCCATCTGATTATCCAATGGAGACGTACCATTATGACAGGAGGACTGAGCCTCATCGAGCCTTGGCTAAACTGTTAGACATGCCAGCTTCTACTCTTCAATCCAAATTCTTAATAAAGGGGTATCGTAGATTCATCAATTAGAATGACATAAAGCAATTGGTCCACATTCTCCCACAAAAGGACCAAAGACATAAGGTTTTTGCTTTGGCAATATATGGCTTGGTAATCTTTCCTAGAATCATCGGATTCATTGAAGGAGATGTCATCTCACTATTCGAGCAAATCTGCAAGGCTCAAGTGAATCTAATTTCAGCCATTCTTTGTGAAACCATTAGGTCATTGAATTTTTGTCGCCAAAGCGGGGGCAAATTCATTGGATGTTCTCACCTCCTTGACATATGGATCAAGAGCCACCTTCCTTGTGACAAACAAAATTTCGGGAATCGCTTTTCAAAAGACTTCATTCCAATTGAAGCCTTCTTGAAAAGTGAGTCCATTCATCATGACAGTAAGGAAGGATGGATTAACTATTTTAAGAACATCAATAAGTTGCAAATTGAAAGGAGAGCCCCCTGGTCCACCTCCACCCGCGTCATCTATCATTGTGGCGATTGCCCATGGGTTCCTCTTCTGGGTATATGGGGAGGAACAAGTTATGCCCCAGCCCAAGTACGGAAGCAATTTGGGTCCATGCAATTTATACCCATGACTCACAATCTAAGTAAATTGGAATTCTCACACGAAGATCCAATGGCGAATAAGTTTGCCATGGGTATTTCAATTGCATGGAAAAGGCTATTTGTACTGAAGTCCGGCCCTATTCTTTCTCCCACCGCCTACTGTGAATGGAGAAATAATCGAAAGGAAGGAATAGTGCTGCCCGATGATGCTCCCAGAAAGTTGGCAAAAAGAGAACTTGAGAAAGAATTAGAGGAGGAAAAAGAGAAGAACAAGAGAATGTTTATCGATATACAACAGCTCAGTCATAAAGCACAACACCTCGAAGAAAAAGTTGAATGTAAAAAACAAATCATCTCTCAATTAGTCAAAAAAAATGATCAAAGAGAGATGAGAGCAAGATACTGGGAAGATCAATACAGACTTTCTCAGCATCAAGTGGAAGTGTTTTTGTCTGAAGTCAGGAAAATCACTCAGCAAGCCCAACAAATGGGTCAAGAAGCTAGAGAATTGGAAGAACTGAGCTGCCCTACTTTATCATTAACCGTTCAAAAAATGATGGAGTTCATTACTAAGGCTAGAAAACAATATTTTATCTTGGGCCATTTCTTTTGAGAGATCTCTATATAATAAAAGCAGTCGAAACAATTGTCTTGAGATTGTAATCAAGAATTTCCATCGTAGTCCTTCTTTCACCGGGTACCTACAATATTCATTGCATGCATGCATTACATCAATCACATACATGTAAAGTCTAATAAAATGAATCTTACTTTAAAAAGGTAAAATTGGACCTCAACACCAATATTCAACTCGGCTCCAAACAAGACTAATGGCAGAGCAAACTGAAGGACGTCTCACAGATATTGAGTCCAAGATAGAAAGCATGGCCGACCAAATGAAACAATTAATGGAGCTAATCAAGGGGAAAGCAACCCAAGTCCCCGTCAAAGAGCCACAAGATCCCACTTATCCTCCGGGATTCACCCCACAACGGATCTCAGTTCAGGAAAATCTGTTTCAGGAATCAGGTCCGTCCACTAGCATTCACCTGAAACAAAATACTGCCTATGAAGAGAAGAAGACACTATCAAAGGAAGAAGGAGAATCTCAAAAGCTTGAGACAATAGAGAGGAGGCTTCGAGCCATTGAAGGTGGCACTATATTTGGATCTCTCTCGGTAGATGATCTCTGCTTAGTGCCAGATGTTGTGATTCCCTCGGACTTTAAGGTGCCAGACTTTGTGAAATATGATGGAACAAGTTGCCCCATCACTCACATTACACTGTTTCTAAGGAAAATACAACCACTCACAAAAGACGAGAAGGTGTGGATAGCACTTTTTCAAGAAAGTCTCACAAAGTCAGCACTACAATGGTATCTAAGTCAAGGTCCAAAAAACATCAAAACATGGAATGACCTTACTCAGGCTTTCATCAACAACTACAAACATGTTATGGACCTGGCCCCGGATCGCCAAACTCTCCAGAATATGGAGAAGAAAAAGCAAGAAACCTTCAAGGAGTACGCTCAAAGGTGGAGGGACTTAGCCGCACAAGTTCAGCCACCCATGATGGAGAGAGAAATGGTTACTTTATTTGTCCAGACACTAAAGTACCCATACTACGACAAACTTATTGGCAATTCGGCAACCAATTTCTCAGACATTGTCATGTCTGGAGAAAGAATCGAGCATGGGATTAGAACCGGGAAGATTACTGAATCCTTTACTGATGCCATGAAAAGAGGAAGACCATTCAGAAGAAAGGATGAGGAAGTACAACAAATAGGACGCGGGAGAGGGATTCCCTTCATGGGTACTGTGGCTACTGGGCCCCGCCTATCATATTCTACCAATAGGCCCAATGATTATCCTCCCAATAGGCCCAACAATTATCCTCCCAACAGGCCTAATCAAATACGGTCACCTGTTCCAACCCCTCCAGTACTCGCACAAAGACCAAGAGAAGTTTTTGCGCCAATTCCTATGACTTACACTAAGTTGTATCCAAAGCTCATTGAAAGTCAACTTATCCGCCCAATTCCTACAAGGCCAATAGAACCCCCATATCCAAGGTGGTATGACCCTAACATAACTTGCTCATATCATGATGGCGTTGCGAACCATGGCCTGGAAAATTGTCTAGCATTGAAACGCATAGTCCAACAATTCATCGAGTCAAAGTGGTTGGACTTTTTCGATGAACCGAATGTCACTCACAACCCATGCCGCCTCATCAAGCTAAACCAGTCAATATGATAGAGGAACACCGACTGATAAAGAAGTCAGTCAATGACATTACAACCCCACTTAAGCATGTATACTCATGCCTTGTGAAAGAAGGGGTCATCATCGGAAAGCCTTCTCTTGGACACAGAGAAATCAAAGGTGAAGAATGGTGTGATTTTCATGACAGTAAAGGTCATTCTATTCAGGAATGCTCAGAATTCTATGAGAATCTACAAAGACTCATAGACTCATCCCAACTCATCATTTTTATGTCAGATAAAGATGTTGATGTAAATGTAATCATTAAAGAGCGGGAAGTCAATGCTATGCCAAGACCACTAGTCATACCAATTTCAAAACCTACTGTCAAGCCTTTAAGAATTCAAGTCCCGACTCCATTCCCCTACAAATCAGATAAGGCTGTTCCATGGAGGTATGATTACACTTCCAACATTACATCAACTCCGTTAGAGGTTGGGAGCATGACTAGAAGTGGTCGATGTTATTCTCCGGAGCAAATGAACAAGCTCCAACAAAATAAGAATATCACAGATCCAACAAACGGGCCTATTGGCACAAATACATCAGAAGAGCAAGGGGTGCCTCGAGCGGTAACAGATGAACAAGCTAGTAAGTTTCTTAAACTCATAAAGAAAAGTGAGTATAGCATCTTGGAGCAGTTAAATTGCCTGCCAGCAAAGATTTCCATACTCTCACTACTCTTAAGTTCTGACGCTCATCGAGAAACCCTCCTTAAAGTCTTGAACAAGGCCTATGTTGAGCAAGATATTTCTGTGAATAATTTTGACCACCTCGTCAACAACATCACGGCACAGAATCTCATCACATTCACTGACGATGAGATACCAGCAGAAGGAAGAGGTCACTCTAAGACTCTACATATTTTGACTAAGTACAAAGATCGAATTATGGCTAGAGTCCTTATCGACAATGGGTCAGCTCTAAATGTAATGCCACTTAAAACCTTACATAAGCTTGGTATAGACCCATCATACTTCAACAACAGTCATATCATCGTTCGAGCATTTGATGGGATGAGGAGAGATGTTGTTGGAGAAATAGAGCTGCCGATAGGGATCGGCCCTTGTGTCTTCCACATCACATTGCAAGTTATGGACATTAACCCTTCTTATAGTTATCTGTTGGGAAGACCAGGGATCCATATGGCTGGGGCAATTCCCTATTCATTACATCACAAACTGAAATTCATCATTGAAGGAAAATTAATAACAGTCTTTGCTGAAGAAGACATTCTGTTATCTAGACCTGAGGATGCTCAGTACATCGAGGTCGATGAAGATGTACCTGATTGCTCTTTCAGGTTTTTTTGAAATTGTTAACACCACTTATGTCGGTGAATATGGAGAAGAACCCGTGCCTAGCATCTCCAAAACAAGTCGTATGGTCGCCAAACTCATGATGAAAGAAGGATACTCACCGGGATTAGGTCTAGAACAAGATTTACAAGGAATCCCAGAGCCATTGAAAATCTATGTAAATGAAGGAAAATATGACCTAGGTCTCACACCGACAAGGCAAGATAAAATGAAAACGATAGCTGAAAAGAGAGAAAAGAGGATTACACGACTAAAAGGGCATCCTCTAGAGGAAAGAAATCTGGACACCCTGACATCACTGAAACGTTCGTGAGTGGTGGCTTGATTCCGAAAAATGACAATGAAGGCGCGCTGACCATCAACATCAACAAGTCTTTTGAAAGTCTTTCGATTCAGGCAATAATCAGTGATTCACCCGAAAATGAGGAGCTCGTTCAACCCTGTAGCCCACGGGATGTGCTGAACAATTGGGAGGTGATAGAACTGCCTGTTGTAATCGAGAGCTTTTCAAAGTAATTTAATAGTAAAAACCTTCTAAAGAAAGGTTCAATCAATAGGGTGTAGTCTTTGCTTAAGTGAACATTTTAGTTATTGCTTTTCATTCCAATAAAGTTGTGATTTATGCACATTATAAATAAAGCACCAATTTGCATCCATCTCATTCTCGCCATTTTCTCTTCTCTATTTTCTCTCTGGTTAATGCAGACCTGAAACTCTCTTTGATGACAATGAAAGAATGAAC